>JACEEZ010017813.1:422500-467500 GCA_016584305.1 Chionoecetes opilio
TATCATCTATCAGTATTTATTAGTATTTTATCATCTATCAGTATTTATTAGTATTTTATCATCTATCAGTATTTATTAGTATTTTATCATCTCCTATCAGTATTTATTAGTATTTTATCATCTATCAGTATTTATTAGTATTTTATCATCTCCTATCAGTATTTATTAGTATTTTATCATCTATCAGTATTTATTAGTATTTTATCATCTCCTATCAGTATTTATTAGTATTTTATCATCTATCAGTATTTATTAGTATTTTATCATCTCCTATCAGTATTTATTAGTATTTTATCATCTATCAGTATTTATTAGTATTTTATCATTCTCCTATCAGTATTTATTAGTATTTTATCATCTATCAGTATTTATTAGTATTTTATCATCTCCTATCAGTATTTATTAGTATTTTATCATCTATCAGTATTTATTAGTATTTTATCATCTATCAGTATTTATTAGTATTTTATCATCTATCAGTATTTATTAGTATTTTATCATCTCCTATCAGTATTTATTAGTATTTTATCATCTATCAGTATTTATTAGTATTTTATCATCTCCTATCAGTATTTATTAGTATTTTATCATCTATCAGTATTTATTAGTATTTTATCATCTATCAGTATTTATTAGTAATTTATCATCTATCAGTATTTATTAGTATTTTATCATCTCCTATCAGTATTTATTAGTATTTTATCATCTCCTATCAGTATTTATTAGTATTTTATCATCTCCTATCAGTATTTATTAGTATTTTATCATCTATCAGTATTTATTAGTATTTTATCATCTATCAGTATTTATTAGTATTTTATCATCTCCTATCAGTATTTATTAGTATTTTATCATCTCCTATCAGTATTTATTAGTATTTTATCATCTCCTATCAGTATTTATTGGTATTTTATCATCTCCTATCAGTATTTATTGGTATTTTATCATCTCCTATCAGTATTTATTAGTATTTTATCATCTCCTATCAGTATTTATTAGTATTTTATCATCTATCAGTATTTATTAGTATTTTATCATCTATCAGTATTTATTAGTATTTTATCATCTCCTATCAGTATTTATTAGTATTTTATCATCTATCAGTATTTATTGGTATTTTATCATCTCCTATCAGTATTTATTGGTATTTTATCATCTCCTATCAGTATTTATTAGTATTTTATCATCTCCTATCAGTATTTATTAGTATTTTATCATCTCCTATCAGTATTTATTAGTATTTTATCATCTATCAGTATTTATTAGTATTTTATCATCTATCAGTATTTATTAGTATTTTATCATCTCCTATCAGTATTTATTAGTATTTTATCATCTCCTATCAGTATTTATTGGTATTTTATCATCTCCTATCAGTATTTATTGGTATTTTATCATCTCCTATCAGTATTTATTAGTATTTTATCATCTCCTATCAGTATTTATTGGTATTTTATCATCTCCTATCAGTATTTATTAGTATTTTATCATCTCCTATCAGTATTTATTAGTATTTTATCATCTCCTATCAGTATTTATTAGTATTTTATCATCTATCAGTATTTATTAGTATTTTATCATCTCCTATCAGTATTTATTGGTATTTTATCATCTCCTATCAGTATTTATTAGTATTTTATCATCTCCTATCAGTATTTATTAGTATTTTATCATCTCCTATCAGTATTTATTGGTATTTTATCATCTCCTATCAGTATTTATTAGTATTTTATCATCTCCTATCAGTATTTATTGGTATTTTATCATCTATCAGTATTTATTAGTATTTTATCATCTATCAGTATTTATTAGTATTTTATCATCTCCTATCAGTATTTATTGGTATTTTATCATCTCCTATCAGTATTTATTGGTATTTTATCATATCCTATCAGTATTTATTAGTATTTTATCATCTCCTATCAGTATTTATTAGTATTTTATCATCTCCTATCAGTATTTATTAGTATTTTATCATCTCCTATCAGTATTTATTAGTATTTTATCATCTCCTATCAGTATTTATTAGTATTTTATCATCTATCAGTATTTATTAGTATTTTATCATCTCCTATCAGTATTTATTAGTATTTTATCATCTATCAGTATTTATTAGTATTTTATCATCTCCTATCAGTATTTATTAGTATTTTATCATCTATCAGTATTTATTAGTATTTTATCATCTATCAGTATTTATTAGTATTTTATCATCTCCTATCAGTATTTATTAGTATTTTATCATCTATCAGTATTTATTAGTATTTTATCATCTATCAGTATTTATTAGTATTTTATCATCTATCAGTATTTATTAGTATTTTATCATCTATCAGTATTTATTAGTATTTTATCATCTCCTATCAGTATTTATTAGTATTTTATCATCTCCTATCAGTATTTATTAGTATTTTATCATCTATCAGTATTTATTAGTATTTTATCATCTCCTATCAGTATTTATTAGTATTTTATCATCTATCAGTATTTATTAGTATTTTATCATCTCCTATCAGTATTTATTAGTATTTTATCATCTATCAGTATTTATTAGTATTTTATCATCTCCTATCAGTATTTATTAGTATTTTATCATCTCCTATCAGTATTTATTAGTATTTTATCATCTATCAGTATTTATTAGTATTTTATCATCTCCTATCAGTATTTATTAGTATTTTATCATCTCCTATCAGTATTTATTAGTATTTTATCATCTATCAGTATTTATTAGTATTTTATCATCTATCAGTATTTATTAGTATTTTATCATCTATCAGTATTTATTAGTATTTTATCATCTCCTATCAGTATTTATTAGTATTTTATCATCTCCTATCAGTATTTATTAGTATTTTATCATCTATCAGTATTTATTAGTATTTTATCATCTCCTATCAGTATTTATTAGTATTTTATCATCTCCTATCAGTATTTATTAGTATTTTATCATCTATCAGTATTTATTAGTATTTTATCATCTATCAGTATTTATTAGTATTTTATCATCTATCAGTATTTATTAGTATTTTATCATCTCCTATCAGTATTTATTAGTATTTTATCATCTCCTATCAGTATTTATTAGTATTTTATCATCTCCTATCAGTATTTATTAGTATTTTATCATCTCCTATCAGTATTTATTAGTATTTTATCATTATCAGTATTAGTATTTCCCTCACACACACACAAGGAGTCTTACCTCATATGCACTGTGAGGTCAAACTTCCTGGAGCATTTGTAGGAGCAGTGAGGGCAGGAGTGGGGCTTCTTCTTGAGGTGGACCTGCAACAAGGCACAACATCTTAGACACACCACCTCTTCCCAGTGTTAACCCCTTCACGCCCACAACGTAATTTCCATTGTAATTTGGGTACCATTAGACGATTTTTAGTGAATATAAGCAATATTTAATAGATATGACCTGCTTAGTATCCGTGTCCACTAGCGAATTTAGTATATTAACCCCTTCACGCCCAGATCTTTCCTTTGCTATATAAAATTGTCTGTTGTCGAGCCATAAAACTACAAAAGGTCACTTAATATACCAAATTAGTTAGTGGACAAGGATACTAAACAGGTCATAGCTCTAAAATATTGCTTAGATTCACTAAAAATCGTCTAATGGTAGTCAAAATACAATGGAAATTACGTTCTGGGCCTCAAGGGGTTAAGCTACTTTTCGAAATTTCATGGCTAAAAACAGACTATTTGTTGTACTAATGGAAAGATCTGGGCGTGAAGGGGTTAAGCAGGGTGTGTTAAGGGGGGGGGGTCTCTGGCCATGTTGGGACTAGATAAGAACATAAGGAAGCTACAAGAGGCCGGATAAAGGTCGAGGAAGAGGCCAGATAGAAGAAGATAGAAGATGAAGAGGCCGAAAGATATAATATTGGGGCTGTATGGTCTTAACCCCTTGAAGACTAGAACGTAATTTTCATTGTAATATAACAAGCATAAGACGATTGTAATGAACATAAGCAATATTTTATAGCTATGACCTGTTTAGTCACCTCCGTGGTGTAGTGGCTAGCGTGCCTGGCTACGAATCTGCGGGCCCTGGTTCGATCCCGGGCCAGGGCAAGTCGGTGACCAGCCTACCCAGCTGTTCTTCCTTCCTTTCGGGGTTGATAAATGGGTACCTGGGGTAACCTGGGGAAGGTAACTGTGGTAACCCGGGAGTCACACTAGCCCTGTGTCCCGGGGTAACGGGTTCTCACCCACCACAGGCTCAACGGCTAATGCCACGGAGATGAGCACCGAGGCCACGCGCAGCTTAGCGTATGCTCCCATCTTTACCTTACCTGTTTAGTATCCTTGTCCACTAGCTAACTTGGTATTTTCAGTTACTTTTTTTGTAATTTTATGGCTAACAACAGACGATTTCATATAGCAAAGAAAAGATCTGAGCGTGAAGGGGTTAAAAAGTACAATACAAGTGTTATAGATGGGTAAGAGTACAAAGAGATGGAGTTACAAAATAGGAAGCAAGATAATAACTCTAGCCAGCTACCACGAGAAGGACTTGAAGCATCAATGTCCTCATTAGTGCATTGATGTGTGGGCGTGACGCGGACAATGAAACCCTAAATGCTATGATTATTCAGGAGCATAAAGTTTTAATAGAGAGCTATGGAGATGGGAGCCTGCAAGTATAACTCCTGTATGATTACAACTATACTCGCCGCACGTTAAGTTGACGAAAATGTGGCCCCTTCACTCTCCCCTTCCGAATGCCCGGGATTGGCTGAGGTGTTGGGTGTTGGGTGAGAATGCCTTACTCCACGGTCTCCCCTAAACACCCAACACCTCAGCTAATCCCGTGCATTCGGAAGGGGGGAGTGAAGGGGCCACATTTTCGGCAACTTACCGTGCGTTGAGTCTAGGTAGGTGACTCACCTGTCCTGTGTGCATCCTGAGAGCCTTGCGGTCCTTAAACCAGCTGTGACACTCCTCACAGTAGCTCCTCTCAGCCCAGGCTGGCACGTCCTTGGGGTTGGTGATGTGGCACACCTGGTGGTTCAGAAGCTGAGCCAACTGCTTGAAGCCCTTGCCACACGTCTGGGGGAGGGCAGGCAGGAAGGCAGGTGTTAGTGGTGAGATCCAGACACAGGACTTAGGGAGAGTGTTGCTTGTGCCAGAGACAGGAATAGTTGCATGAGAGGGAGGGAAGGTGTATGATGCACTCATCTATAGAGGTATATACATCATACAGACATATATATCCTGTCTGGTCAGGGCTGTCCCCTGCTACTGGTAACATGTAACCCAGTACAACCAGCCACATGGTGGTGTCTGGTCAGGGTTGTCCCCTGCTACTGGTAACCTGTAACCCAGTACAACCAGCCACATGGTGGTGTCTGGTCAGGGTTGTCCCCTGCTACTGGTAATCTGTAACCCAGTACAACCAACCGCAAGGCCGCATGGTGGTGTCTGGTCAGGGCTGTGCCCTGCTACTGGTAACATGTAACCCAGTACAACCAGCCGCATGGTGGTGTCTGGTCAGGGCTGTGCCCTGCTACTGGTAACCTGTAACCCAGTACAACCAGCCGCATGGTGGGATCGTCGGGGACTAAACCGGCTCCCCCGCTGGTTCTAGCAGTGAGGAGGCTGTGCTGGACACCCAGATGGACTAAATATAAGACTATCTTTAAGGGCAGATGAACTCACTATTGAGTCAATGGCCATCCAGCCCCAGCTAGGGGTGAAATAGTGAGCAGCCTGAGGCTAATCCCTACAGGGGGTTCTGCGTCCCTGGCCACGGTGAGCAGTAAGGCCAAGCCCTGACACAGATGGGTTGGGGACGGGTTTGCACCCCCTTCCCGTAAAAACAAAACTAGCCACAAACACAATAAGAAGTAGAGGTCGGGGGCGTGGTAACCGCGCCCCCGACCCGGTTTTGCCGGGGGTCCCGACCATCCAGACCCCTCCAATACCGAGGGTCTGCCTATGACGAGTGCAGGGCAAAGCCCTCGGGAATCCCGCACTCTAAATCGAGTAGTAGGGCCCCCTAGACCATCTTTTTCTTATGGGGGTGGGGGGTGGGGGTTACACACCTACCTTGCACAGGTGGTCCCTGGCATCAGAGTGTATCTTCTGGTGCACCAGGAGGCGCTGCTGAGTGCAGGTCTTGTAGGCGTGGCAGATGCCGCAGGTCAGCAGGTCAAGGTCCTGGCTGTGGGTCTTCCACAGGTGCAGCTGACACACGGACCACTGCGGGCCAGGGAGGGACCATAGATAAGAACATAAGAACATAAGAAAATAAGGAAGCTACAAGAGGCCGCGAGACCTACACGAGGTAGTTCCTGTTAACTGCACCAAATCTGACAACTTCAACAACACTGGCAACGCTTACTTGTTCAATGAATATACATATCAGCTATAAAGCATAACTAAACACATCTATACAACGTGCAATCAAACCTCATAATACTCTATTGGAGCAAAGAAGTTGTGTCGTAATACTAAGTTTCATGGGTAGCTCTGAAGTGTCTCAAGACAAGCACAAGCCCACTATAGTCTTCCCATTTTATTAAGTCACTTGTGGAAATTATTCAACAACCACCCTCTCAATTATTATTAGAGTGGTAGTTTTATCCTCCCCCCCCCCCCCCCCCTGTGAGGGAGGTATTGTTCACTCACCATAGGGGGAGAGTAGGAATGTACCATATATATATACGTATATATAATTATAATGGTAATGGGTAGAAATTAAAGCTACTAAAGTGACTTGCTACATTGGAAAGACTACTAGCACCACACTCACTAAATGGTCATGCCCATACAGAGGCTGAGCATTGTGTTACATGGGATCAAGTAGACCTATTTTCTCTATAACTTCTTTGATCTTCTGAATAGTGTAGATAACAATAAGAGAACATTTTAGATTATAGGCTTGTTTTAACTCCTAACTGTCAGCTGTTACTAAATAGTGACACTTGCTGGGGTGGATAGATAGGTTACATGATGTTACATTGGATCAGGGAACCATTTTTCTATTATAGTTTCTGCTTTGTTCTGAATGGGGAGGATAACATAATGACCAACTTTGAGATCATTTTAACCTATTTTCAGATAATTTACAGTTTCACCCAACCAACGATTTTCTGATGCGCCTTATGTTTTTCTGGTGTGTTTTTATGTGTTTTGAATGAATATGCTAACCATTTCTGTCGCAATATTTTTTTTAGGTAGATAAAGTTTTTTTTTTTTATAAAGTTAGGTAAAGGTTAGGTTAGGTTTAGGTTAATTTCTTTTTGCTTTTTTTTGTCATTTTTGCAAAAAAAAAAAAAAAAAAAAAAATGCGTCAAACGGTTAACAGATTCATTCAAAACACATAAAAAAACACCAGAAAAACATAAGGCGTATCAGAAAATCGTTGGTTGGGTGAAGCTATAAATTGACCCTATTTTCTCTCTACCTTCTTTTCTCTATAATCTAAATTTGATAAACCTATTTTCACTATAACTTCTGTTTTGTTCTGAATGGTGAAGATAACACTAAGAAGAAACTTTCGGTTGTAGGCTAAATAGTTTTCACTCCTAACTGTCAGCTGTTACTAAATAGTGACACTTGCTAGTGTGTTGAAGGTGGAGTGTTGTGTTGAAACTAGACATCACTTTATAGGGTGTTACCTTAACCCCTTCACGCCCAGATCTTTCCTTTGCTATATAAAATTGTATGTTGTTAGCCATAAAATTACGATAAGTGACTGAATATACCAAATTAGTTAGTGGACAAGGATACTAAACAGGTTATCTATAAAATATTGCTTATAGTCACTAAAATTGTCTAATGGGACCCAAATTACGATGAAAATTACGTTGTGGGTCTCAAGTGGGTCCCAAATTACAATGAAAATTACGTTGTGGGTCTCAAGTGGGTCCCAAATTACAATGAAAATTACGTTGTGGGTCTCAAGTGGGTCCCAAATTACAATGAAAATTACGTTGTGGGTCTCAAGTGGGTCCCAAATTACAATGAAAATTACGTTGTGGGTCTCAAGTGGGTCCCAAATTACAATGAAAATTACGTTGTGGGTCTCAAGTGGGTCCCAAATTACAATGAAAATTACGTTGTGGGTCTCAAGTGGGTCCCAAATTACAATGAAAATTACGTTGTGGGTCTCAAGTGGGTCCCAAATTACAATGAAAATTACGTTGTGGGTCTCAAGTGGGTCCCAAATTACAATGGAAATTACGTTGTGGGTCTCAAGTAGGTCCCAAATTACAATGGAAATTACGTTGTGGGTCTCAAGTGGGTCCCAAATTACAATGGAAATTACGTTGTGGGTCTCAAGTGGGTCTCAAGTGGGTCCCAAATTACAATGGAAATTACGTTGTGGGTCTCAAGTGGGGTCCCAAATTACATTGTGGGTCTCAAGTGGGTCCCAAATTACAATGAAAATTACGTTTTGGGCGTGAAGGGGTTAAGACCTGATTCCATGCCTTATAAGTGTCCCCTAATGACCCTTACCTTGTCACACCTGAAGGCACAGTGGGGGCAGGTGAAGCCCCTCTCCTCCCCCCTCCCCGCACCCCCCCCGTGACACTCCTGGTGCCCCTCAAGGTTGACCTCAGACGAAAACTTGTACTTGCACGTGGACACTGGACACCTGTAGAGAGAGAGAGAGAGAGAGAGAGAGAGAGAGAGAGAGAGAGAGAGAGAGAGAGAGAGAGAGAGAGAGGAGTGAATTAACCCCTTCACGCCCAGATCTCTCCTTCGCTATAAAAAATCGTCTGTTGTCAACCATAAAATTACGAAAAGTAACTGAATATACCAAATTAGTTAGTGGACAAGGATACTAAACAGGTCATAGCTATAAAATATTGCATATATTAATCAAAAATTGTCTAATGGCACCCAAATTACAATGGAAATTACGTTCTGGGTCTCAAGGGGTTAAGTTAGCAAAAATGTGGCCCCTGCACTCCCCCCTTCTGAATGCACGGGATTGGCTGAGGTGTTGTGTGTTGGGGCTTTAGGGTGGAACTTGGTGTAAGGCATTCTCACCCAACACCCAACACCCAACACCTCAGCCAATCCCGTGCGTTCGGAAGGCTGGGAGTGATCGTCAACTTAATGTGCGGCGAGTAGAGTCGGTACCAAATGTGCAAAAAAAAAAAAAAGGTAAAGTACAGAATGATACAAACGAAGCAACAGAGAGAGAGAGAGAGAGAGAGAGAGAGAGAGAGAGAGAGAGAGAGAGAGAGAGAGAGAGAGAGAGAGAGAGAGAGAGAGAGAGAGAGAGAGAGAGAGGAGAGAGAGAGAGAGAGAGAGAGAGAGAGAGAGAGGGGGGGGGGGGGGGAGGGGAATACCTGTATGTCTTCTCCACCTCCACGGAACACACAGGTTTTTGACGCTGTTTCTGCAGCCAAAACTGTTCCTGCAGTGCTTGCGGCGCCTTGATCTTCCTCTTGCCCTCCACCGCCCCCTCTCCTCCACCTCCACCTGTGGCTTCCTCCTGCAGGGGTGATCATGAAAGGGACTCATAAGAACATCAGAACATAAGGAAGCTACAAGAGGCTGAGACCTACACGTGGTAGTTCCTGTTACTTAATACTACCTACATCCACCTGGGCATGTGGCACGCTACCCTGAAACCGATCCTTCCCATCGGGTTGTATCTGTAAGAGACAATCCGGCGTGGAGGAGGCCAAGGGGGCGCCCACAAGGCTCGTGGCTGGGGCAAGTTGATGTTTCCTGTCGGGAGTTGCTTGGTATGGGAAGGGAACCTGCATGGGGACTCGCGCGTGGTGACCCCCGGGAGTGGCGTCGTAGGGGGGGCGAGGCGACGCGCCCCCCGAGGTATGCCCCCAATGATTGATCCCCATCCATCAAAATATCTAGCCTCCTTTTAAAGCTCCCTATAAAGCCCCCTAAAGACTCTGGTGCAAGGAGTGAAGGGTGGAGATTGAGTGAAGCTGATTTGTCCATTAATATCAGTGAACACATGAACAAAAACTTATGATTAAATTAAGAAAAGTTAGATTTTTTGGGGAGGGGTATAAAGTCGTTTCTTCTGTTTTCTTAGTAGTCTTTTAGGAGTGTTGCTACGGGAACTCCAGCCTATGTGACGGTATTAATGTTGTTTACGCTGTGCATCACCCAACTCTTACGGGAGAACGCCAATTGTATGAGAGAAAAAATATAACTTGACACCATTTCAGATACAGCCAAATTCCCAACATCCGACCTCCAAACATCCGACTTGTCCAAACAACCGACTTTTTTCACCACCAAATTGTGTCTTGTTTTGGCCATTTATTTTACTTAATTTTTTTTTAGTTTATAGAGAACATTGATTTGTGGCTTTATTTATGGATGAATTTTACTTTCGCGTCTACCACTGGATCGGCCTTCAAGAGCTGCATCTTTTATGTTCTATACCATTTTGTCCTTACGTTTATGGTTACTGTGATATCCGAACATCCGACTATTCCAATTATCCGACCTACTTTCGGTCCCCCCAAGGTCGGATAATTAATACTTAGCTGTAACTTCAATCAAAATAAATGAATGAAAGCATTACGGTAACAATATAATCTAACATAAATCATCATCATATTTCTGTTTAACGTCATATTTTCTCATGATGTATTACGAGGTTCGACGGTCGATGAAACGCTTCCTATCGTCAGCATTCATCATTTAATACAAAATAAACCGGTTCAAAAATTTACGTGGTCAATATCCCGAGTCTTCCTGTGGCCCACCAGCATGCCGGGCTGTGCGGGGTACCTCACTGTGGTGCCCCGCGGCTGTCTCGGGCCCCCTTCCTTGATCTTCTTGATGGGGTGTTCCTGCAGGAGGGAAGAAAAGACTGTGTTAAGTAAGCAGGAGGGAAGAAAAGACTGTGTTAAGTAAGCAGGAGGGAAGAAAAGACTGTGTTAACTAAGCAGGAGGGAAGAAAAGACTGTGTTAAGTAAGCAGGAGGGAAGAAAAGACTGTGTTAAGTAAGCAGGAGGGAAGAAAAGACAGTGTTAAGTAAGCAGGAGGGAAGAAAAGACTGTGTTAAGTAAGCAGGAGGGAAGAAAAGACAGTGTTAAGTAAGCAGGAGGGAAGAAAAGACTGTGTTAAGTAAGCAGGAGGGAAGAAAAGACTGTTAAGTAAGCAGGAGGGAAGAAAAGACAGTGTTAAGTAAGCAGGAGGGAAGAAAAGACTGTGTTAAGTAAGCAGGAGGGAAGAAAAGACTGTGTTAAGTAAGCAGGAGGGAAGAAAAGACTGTGTTAAGTAAGCAGGAGGGAAGAAAAGACTGTGTTAAGTAAGCAGGAGGGAAGAAAAGACTGTGTTAAGTAAGCAGGAGGGAAGAAAAGACTGTCTTAACCCCTTCACGCCCAGATCTTTCCTTCGCTATAAAAAAATGTCTGTTGTCGAGCCATAAAATTACAAAAAGTAGCTGAATATACCAAATTAGTTAGTGGACAAGGATACTAAACAGGTCATATCTTTTAAATATTGCTTATAGTCACTATAAATTGTCTAATAGCACCGAAATTACAATGGAAATTACGTTCTGGGCCTCAAGGGGTTAAGTGCTGGTAGTGAAAGTTGAGAGTCACGCATGGTTTTAGCAGACATGAGTAGGGTTGAGTATAAGTTGAGTATAAGTTGAGTAGGGTTGAGTAAGGCATAAGTAGGGTTGAGTATAAGTTGAGTAGGGTTGAGTAAGGCATAAGTAGGGTTGAGTATAAGTTGAGTATAAGTTGAGTAGGGTTGAGTAAGGCATAAGTAGGGTTGAGTATAAGTTGAGTAGGGTTGAGTAAGGCATAAGTAGGGTGAGTATAATGAGTAGGGTTGAGTAAGGCATAAGTAGGGTTGAGTATAAGTTGAGTAGGGTTGAGTAAGGCATAAGTAGGGTTGAGTATAAGTTGAGTAGGGTTGAGTAAGGCATAAGTAGGGTTGAGTATAAGTTGAGTAGGGTTGAGTAAGGCATAAGTAGGGTTGAGTATAAGTTGAGTAGGGTTGAGTAAGGCATAAGTAGGGTTGAGTATAAGTTGAGTAGGGTTGAGTAAGGCATAAGTATAAGTTGAGTATGGTTGAGTATGGTTGAGGGATTGATGTATAGGTCTAGGAGGGTAAGTAGTGAAGGTGGAGAGTCATGCATGGATTTAACAGACCTAAGTATGCTTGAGGGATGGAAGTGTGAAGTAGGAGAGAGACTAGGAGGGGAGAACAGAAAGTATGGAGGGTGGAGGAGTAGAGAGAGAGTAGGATGGAGAGAAGAGAAAGGAAGAGGAAGAGAGTAGGAGGAGGAGGAGAGGGAGTGGAGGGTAGGAGTAGGCAAAAGGAGGGAAGGAACTGGGATATGAGAGGTAGTGTGGGAGGGAGGAGGAAGAGGGGGGGGGGGGGGAGGAGAGAGAGAGAGAGAGAGGAGAGAGAGAGAAGAGAGAGAGAGAGAGAAGAGAGATGAGAGGAGAGGAGAGAGAGAGAAGAAGAGGAGAGAGATGGAATAAAGGAAAATAGAAGATTAAGAAGAGAGGGAGAAATAGGAGGAGAAAAAAAACCTTTGTCTCACCTTATTAAAATACAACAAGAATACAAAATGTGGAAGAGAAGGAAGGGAGAAATAGAAGAAAAATAACCCAGTTGTCTCACTTTATTAACCCCTTCACGCCCAATTTCAGACACGCCCTTTAGCTATATAAAATTGTCTGTTGTTAGCCATAAAATTACAAAAAGCAACTTAATATACCAAATTAGCTAGTGGAGAGGGATACTAAACAGGTCATAGCTATAAAATATTGCTTATATTCATGAAAATCGTCTCATGGTACCCAAGTTACAATGGAAATTACGTTCTGGGTCTCAAAGGGTTAATATACAAGAATACAAAATGTGGAAGAGAAGGAAGAGAGGGAGGAATAAGAGAAGACAAAATAGAGTCCTTACCTTATTGAAATGTTCTGTATAGTCTCTCATGGTGAGGAAGTCCTTGTAACACACACGACAAGAGTGAATGTTGATCTCCCCTGCAGGAAGAAAATAAGGGCTGTCACTACTACTAACTAATAAACAGATGACACAACTGTACATGACAACCACGAGTGTAATTAATTTCCCGTATGTCATGTCATGAACATAAATACATCAGAAACCGTAAAGCCATTCGGTATACCTAGTGGCCGGGTCGGGAATGCGCTGGTCTCGGGTGCAATTTCTGATGTAGGCACGGGTTCGAACCCTGTGCGGGGGAATGGAAAAAGGAAATCATTTATTTCCGAATTATGAATGACCAGCCCGAGTCCCATGTCTGTTGGAAGGACATACTGACGGGATTTCAAAAGGTAACTGTAGCCCAGAGCAATGTAAAGCCTCTGTCGGGCCTGGATTGATTGATTGATTTAATGCCTAAAAAGGTGAATGTGCCAGCCATCAGAGGTCCTATGGCACTATGGCAAAGCATATAAAGGGTCAGGGTTAAAGAATAATAGTGAAACGATGAGGGAAGGGGAAAGAACGGAATGTTACAGCAGGATGGTTAGATCAGATGTAGGATGTGGATCTGTTGGAGGAAGGAGGTTACATTGTCCAGGGAGAAGGAGGGGGATTCCGGGAGAATGTCCGCAAGACAGGGAGGCGGACAAAAATGAGGGAAGGAACTGGAACGGGCAGGAGTAAGATGGGGGCAGGATATTAGGACAGTCAGGAAGCGTGACATGGTTCAGAGGTTAGGACATATACTGGTAGGACTGTGTGATATAGCCCTTGATAAGCGTGCAGAACCCCCTTTAAGTTAAGGATCTGACAGAGAAAGTAAGAGAAGAGAGATAAGAGTAGTAAGGAGAGAAGAAGACCAAGAAGACCCCCCCCCGTTACAGTCACAACTACCTAGGTCAAGAACACACTCACTCTGTTTCTTGTCTGGTCCCGGTGTGGGGGGGCTGGTGGTGGTGACCCGGATCTTAATAATGCCTCCCTGGGTCTGGTCAGGTCAGAGGTCACACATAGGGAGGAGAGATAAGAATACAGCAATAACGCAGGAAGAATACAATAATAATAATAATAATAATAATAGAGAAAAAAAAAAACATATAATAATAGATTAAACAATAGAGTAATAATATAATACAAAACAGAAATTAGAGAATACTAGAATAAATAATAGTAATAATAATAATAAGAGAAAAAAATATTCTGGAGCCCTATTTAATTAAGATAATAAAATAATAGAATAATAATGATACTAATAGAGAAAAAAAAAAAAATATAATAATACCAAAATAAATAACAGAAAAAGATTATTATTGTTACACTGTAGGAATTATATAGGGGAGAGCGGGGCAGGTTGCATCATTGCCTCTAACTCGCATTTTATCGTCTTACTACTACTACTACAACTACAAACTACTACTACTACTACTATAAACTACTACTACTACAACTACAATAATAATAATAAAAAGTTAATGCGAGTTAGAGGCAATGATGCAACCTACCCTCGATGCAACCTGCCCCGCTCTCCCCTACTGTAAAGCTTTCACGTGATTTTGATTGGTCATATAATAATTTCTTGAACTAAGGGATTCTGTATAGTGTAATTGTTTTCCTTGTGTGTGTATAGTCTATTTTTTTTTATTATGGTCAAAATGCAGTAAGGAAGCCACGCCCCCTGCCTGCCCATCTATTCTACGGGGCAGCTGATTGGTGCATTCCTCGTATCATCACTACCAATCACAATATCTTCACTACTTAACAGCGCGTGACCACTGGACTGCAATCTTCACTACAGAGGGATTTTATATTTTGTCACCCTTTGTAGTGAAGATTGCTCTGTCCAGTGGTCACGCCGCTGTTAAGTAGTGAAGATATTGTGATGGGTAGTGATGATACGAGGAATGCACCAATCAGCTGCCCCGTAGAATAGAAGGGGAGGCAGGGGGCGTGGCTTCCTTACTGCATTTTGACCATAATAAAAAATATATACTTATAGGAGGTTGTTTCAGGGTTAATGATACTTCAAAAAGCACACCAAAACACTTTAAATTCCTCGAGTTGTTCCCTAAAAATATGTATCCATGAAAAGTAGATGGCATAGGAGTTCTAAAGGAAAAACTACAGTAAAACCTCTCGTATTCGGACCCTCAATATTCGGACTTTGACATTATTCGGACCTCCTCTTTTTTTTTTTTTTTTTTTTAGGGGTTGAAATTTCCTAGCCTAGAATTTTTTTTTTTTTTTTTTTTTTTTTAGGGGTTGAAATTTCCTAGCCTAGAATTTTTTTTTTTTTTTTTTTTTTTTTTTTTTAGGGGTTGAAATTTCCTAGCCTAGATTTTTTTTTTTTTTTTTAGGGGTTGAAATTTCCTAGCCTAGATTTTTTTTTTTTTTTTTTAGGGGTTGAAATTTCCTAGCCTAGATTTTTTTTTTTTTTTGGGGTTGAAATTTCCTAGCCTAGAATTTTTTTTTTTTTTTTATGGGTTGAAATTTCCTAGCCTAGATATATATTTTTTTTTTATGGGTTGAAATTTCCTAGCCTAGAATTTTTTTTTCTTTCTATGGGTTGAAATTTCCTAGCCTAGATATATATTTTTTTTTTTTTAGGGGTTGAAATTTCCTAGCCTAGATTTATTTTTTATTTTTTTAGGGGTTGAAATTTCCTAGCCTAATTTTTTTTTTTTTTTTTTTTTTTTTTAGGGGTTGAAATTTCCTAGCCTAGATTTTTTTTTAATTTTTTAGGGGTTGAAATTTCCTAGCCTATATTTTTTTTTTTTTTTTTTTTTAGGGGTTGAAATTTCCTAGCCTATATTTTTATTTTTTTTTTTTTTTTTAGGGGTTGAAATTTCCTAGCCTAGATTTTTTTTTTTTTTTTTTTTTTAGGGGTTGAAATTTCCTAGCCTAGATTTTTTATTTTTTTATTTTTTAGAGGTTGAAATTTCCTAGCTTAGATTTTTTTTTTTTTTTTTTTTTTTTTTACCTATCTAAATACCCCATATATATCCCCATTATTCGGATCCTTGCATTACTCGGACCACTCCTTGGCCCAATTAGTCCGAATATGAGAGGTTTTACTGTATATGTCCTTATTCCTACATTTTCTTATCAATGGTGCATATTTTTTGTATTATTTACTTTGAAATTGATGGACGTTCTCTGACACCATAAAAGAACATAACAATACATCATGATACTTTACACTAATAATAATAATAATAATAATAATAATAATAATAATAATAATAATAATAATAATAATAATAAGTGACAAAATGTACAATCATGATAGTAATATACAATAATAGTAATAATAGTAATACATATACCAAAACAATAACAATAATAATAGTAATAGTGAGTGAATAGCGAGTTTGCGATGAATAAATACACCAACGCACACACACACCCACCTGTCTGTGTCGCTGTACATGGTGTTGCAGCAGCGTCCCCTTGTCCTGGAACACCTCCCCACACACCCTACACCTGTACGTCACCACCACATCATACAGGCACCCGTCATCACCCTCCCCTTCCTCCCCCACCACTGTACTCTCACCCTCCTTTGTGTCCTCTAACACTTCAACCTTTATTCTTGAAGAAGGAGGAGGAACTGGAGGAAGTGGATGAGGTGGTTGTTTCTTCTTTGGGGTGATGGGGGTGATGATGGGGTTGATGGGGTTGATGGGGGTGATGGCAGTGATAGTAGTGGTGGATTCATCTAAGGAATCTATAGGAGAGTCTGGTGATGAGGCAAATTTCTGATGATTTCCTCTAATGTAATGTGAGGCACGGTGTCTAGTGTTATGCCGTTGGTGGTGTCGCCCGGTTCACCCCCACCACTGTCCCCTACCAGTGTTAGGATGGGGTGTGGTGGTGTTGGGGGGTGGGGGGAGTGTCCTGTGGCTGAGGGAGGTAGATGTCCCCTCTTCCCCATCTAATTCCTCGTCCATTATCCTTTCTGGAAATATAAATGAGTGTTACTTGAATATTTAGTGTATTGTAATAGTATTCTGATCTTACTCTCGCATTTCTTCCTCCAGTAACTATCCTTTCTGGAAATATAAATGAGTGTTACTTGAATATTTAGATGTGTGTATTTGGAGTAGTATTCTGATCTTACTCTCGCCATTCCTCTTTAAGTGTCCAAAGAGGAGGAGGAAAATACAATGAAAGATAAAGAGGAGGAGAATAGGGTGCTTTTAGGCAGGGAAGAGTAGGAGGAGAGAACAAGAATATAAGTAATGAAGGCATGAAGGGTAGATTGAGGAGGTACCGTCAACAACACTATAGTCGCCACTGCACTCACCATATGTAGGGGTAGAAAAGATGCTGGGAGTGTGAGAGGATGACACACTGTTAAACACAAAGATAGTGTTGGAGTAAGTGTGAAGAGTATTGGAAGATGTGCGAGTGTAGTAAAAGATGCTGGAAATGTGAGAGTGAAGTAAAAGATGCTGGAAATGTGAGAGTGAAGTAAAAGATGCTGGAAATGTGAGAGTGAAGTAAAAGATGCTGGAAATGTGAGAGTGAAGTAAAAGATGCTGGAAATGTGAGAGTGAAGTAAAAGATGCTGGAAATGTGAGAGTGAAGTAAAAGATGCTGGAAATGTGAGAGTGAAGTAAAAGATGCTGGAAATGTGAGAGTGTAGTAAAAGATGCTGGAAATGTGAGAGTGAAGTAAAAGATGCTGGAAATGTGAGAGTGTAGTAAAAGATGCTGGAAATGTGAGAGTGAAGTAAAAGATGCTGGAAATGTGAGAGTGGAGTAAAAGATGCTGGAAATGTGAGTGTGAAGTAAAAGATGCTGGAAATGTGAGTGGAGTAAAAGATGCTGGAAATGTGAGAGTGAAGTAAAAGATGCTGGAAATGTGAGAGTGGTATAAAAGATGCTGGAAATGTGAGTGGAGTAAAAGATGCTGGAAATGTGAGAGTGAAGTAAAAGATGCTGGAAATGTGAGAGTGAAGTAAAAGATGCTGGAAATGTGAGAGTGAAGTAAAAGATGCTGGAAATGTGAGAGTGAAGTAAAAGATGCTGGAAATGTGAGAGTGGAGTAAAAGATGCTGGAAATGTGAGAGTGAAGTAAAAGATGCTGGAAATGTGAGAGTGAAGTAAAAGATGCTGGAAATGTGAGTGTGAGTAAAAGATGCTGGAAATGTGAGAGGTGGAGTAAAAAGATGCTGGAAATGTGAGAGTGAAGTAAAAGATGCTGGAAATGTGAGAGTGGAGTAAAAGATGCTGGAAATTGTGAGTGTAGTAAAAGATGCTGGAAATGTAAGAGTGTAGTAAAAGATGCTGGAAATGTGAGTGTAGTAAAAGATGCTGGGAGTGTGAGAGTGTAGTAAAAGATGCTGGAAATGTGAGAGTGTAGTAAAAGATGCTGGAAATGTGAGAGTGAAGTAAAAGATGCTGGAAATGTGAGAGTGAAGTAAAAGATGCTGGAAATGTGAGAGTGAGTAAAAGATGCTGGAAATGTGAGAGTGAAGTAAAAGATGCTGGAAATGTGAGAGTGAAGTAAAAGATGCTGGAAATGTGAGAGTGTAGTAAAAGATGCTGGAAATGTGAGAGTGAAGTAAAAGATGCTGGAAATGTGAGAGTGAAGTAAAAGATGCTGGAAATGTGAGAGTGAAGTAAAAGATGCTGGAAATGTGAGAGTGAAGTAAAAGATGCTGGAAATGTGAGAGTGAAGTAAAAGATGCTGGAAATGTGAGAGTGAAGTAAAAGATGCTGGAAATGTGAGAGTGTAGTAAAAGATGCTGGAAATGTGAGAGTGGAGTAAAAGATGCTGGAAATGTGAGAGTGAAGTAAAAGATGCTGGAAATGTGAGAGTGAAGTAAAAGATGCTGGAAATGTGAGAGTGTAGTAAAAGATGCTGGAAATGTGAGTGTGAAGTAAAAGATGCTGGAAATGTGAGAGTGTAGTAAAAGATGCTGGAAATGTGAGAGTGAAGTAAAAGATGCTGGAAATGTGAGTGTGTAGTAAAAGATGCTGGAAATGTGAGAGTGAAGTAAAAGATGCTGGAAATGTGAGAGTGAAGTAAAAGATGCTGGAAATGTGAGAGTGAAGTAAAAGATGCTGGAAATGTGAGAGTGTAGTAAAAGATGCTGGAAATGTGAGAGTGAGTAAAAGATGCTGGAAATGTGAGAGTGAAGTAAAAGATGCTGGAAATGTGAAGGTGAAGTAAAAGATGCTGGAAATGTGAGAGTGAAGTAAAAGATGCTGGAAATGTGAGAGTGGAGTAAAAGATGCTGGAAATGTGAGAGTGAAGTAAAAGATGCTGGAAATGTGAGAGTGAAGTAAAAGATGCTGGAAATGTGAGAGTGAAGTAAAAGATGCTGGAAATGTGAGAGTGAAGTAAAAGATGCTGGAAATGTGAGAGTGAAGTAAAAGATGCTGGAAATGTGAGAGTGAAGTAAAAGATGCTGGAAATGTGAGAGGACGACACACTGTTAAATACAAAGATAGTGTTGGAATAAGTGAGAGGGATGTAAGAGGTGAGAAAATTGGTAGATGTGAGAGTAAGATGCATGGACAGGTGCAAAAAACTCTTCTGCCGTTGCCAATACCCCTTGAGGGAATACCAAGGAACAGGAATCAGTGTATTTTGATATTTAAACATGGTAGTAACGTATTTGATAAAGAAATATCATCTTTCTGTTTAACGTCAGATTTTCCCATAATGTCTCATGAGGTTAGACTGCACTGTTAGTTATAAATCATTCTACTATTGACAGAGCAAAAGTTTCACTACTACTACAACTGCTGCTACTACTACTACTACTATTACTCACCCACAGATACTACTACAACTGCTGCTACTACTACTACTACTCACCCACAGATACTACTACAACTGCTACTACTACTACTACTCACCCACAGATACATGGCAGGTGGTAGTAGGGGAGGGCGGGGCAAGTTCCTCCTCATGCTTCAAGGCTCCCACCACCACAAACTGTTCCTGAGACTCCCCCTCCTCCACCAGCTGACAGAGACAAGAGGAAAAAAATAATTAACGATGGCAGTGGCGAGTGCAGTGGCGACTATAGTGTTGTTGACGGTACCTCCTCAATCTACCCTTCATGCCTTCATTACTTATATTCTTGTTCTCTCCTCCTACTCTTCCCCATCTAAAAGCACCCTATTTCGCCTCCTCCTCGTTATCTTCCATTGTATTTTCCTCCTCCTCCTTGGCCACTTGAAGAGGAATGGCAAGAGTAAGATAAGAATACAGTAAAACCTCTCGTATCGGACCCTCATTATTCGGACTTTAACATTATTCGGACCTCCTCTCTCTCTTTTTTTTTTTTTTTTTTTTTTTTTTTTTTTTTTTTTTTTTTTTTTTAGGGTCGAAATTTCCTAGCATATAATATTATACATTTTTTTTTTTTTTTTTTTTTAGTGGTCGAAATTTCCTAGCTATATTATATACACCTATTTTTTTTTTTTTTTTTTTTTTTTTTTTTTTTAGTGGTCGAAATTTCCTAGCTATATTATATACACCTATTTTTTTTTTTTTTTTTTTTTTTTTTTTAGTGGTCGAAATTTCCTAGCTATATAATATTATATACACCTAGTTTTTTTTTTTTTTTTTTTTTTGTGGTCGAAATTTCCTAGCTATATATATATAGACACGATTTTTGTTTTCTTTTTTTATACATATCCCCCCATTATTCGGATCCTTGCATTACTCGGACCACTCCTTGGCCCAATTAGTCCGAATATGAGAGGGTTTACTGTACTACAAATACATGTTGGAAGTGATCATAAAAGGAGAGAGACGTAAGAGTTGAGACGATACTGGAAGGAGGAAAAGAACAAAAATAAGATAAGTAAGGAGAGGGACAAGGAGGAAGGAGGAATTCACGGTGTTAGACGTGATAATAAAAGAAGAGAGATGTGAGAGTTGAGATGTTGGAAGAAAGACAGTAAATGAAAATAGAAGAATAAGAAGAGAGAGACAGTGCATTAAGTTTAGTAAAGGAGGAGGAGAGGAAAAGATGAAGATAAGGAAAAGAGGAATTCACGATGTTAGAAGTGATAAAAATATAGAATAAGAAGAGAGAGACAGTGCATTAAGTTTAGTAAAGGAGGAGGAGGAGGAAAAGATGAAGATAAGGAAAAGAGGAATTCACGATGTTAGAAGTGATAAAAATATAGAAGAATAAGAAGAGAGAGACAGTGCATTAAGTTTAGTAAAGGAGGAGAGGAAAAGATGAAGATAAGGAAAAGAGGAATTCACGATGTTAGAAGTGATAAAAATATAGAAGAATAAGAAGAGAGGCTCAGTGCATTAAGTTTAGTAAAGGAGGAGAGGAAAAGATGAAGATAAGGAAAAGAGGAATTCACGATGTTAGAAGTGATAAAAATATAGAAGAATAAGAAGAGAGGCTCAGTGCATTAAGTTTAGTAAAGGAGGAGAGGAAAAGATGAAGATAAGGAAAAGAGGAATTCACGATGTTAGAAGTGATAAAAATATAGAAGAATAAGAAGAGAGGCACAGTGCATTAAGTTTAGTAAAGGAGGAGAGGAAAAGATGAAGATAAGGAAAAGAGGAATTCACGATGTTAGAAGTGATAAAAATATAGAAGAATAAGAAGAGAGGCTCAGTGCATTAAGTTTAGTAAAGGAGGAGAGGAAAAGATGAAGATAAGGAAAAGAGGAATTCACGATGTTAGAAGTGATAAAAATATAGAAGAATAAGAAGAGAGGCTCAGTGCATTAAGTTTAGTAAAGGAGGAGGAGAGGAAAAGATGAAGATAAAGAAAAGAGGAATTCACGATGTTAGAAGTGATAAAAATATAGAATAAGAAGAGAGGCACAGTGCATTAAGTTTAGTAAAGGAGGAGAGGAAAAGATGAAGATAAGGAAAAGAGGAATTCACGATGTTAGAAGTGATAAAAATATAGAATAAGAAGAGAGGCTCAGTGCATTAAGTTTAGTAAAGGAGGGGAGGAAAATATTAAAAAAGAAGAACATAGATAATATAGTCACATAATCTATATATCATGAAAACATAATTATGGTAGACATATGTTTCTCTCTCTCTCTCTCTCTCTTTACTTATTCAGTTATATGTTTCTACCTTCCCTTCCTTCCTGCCATATTTCCTTCATTAATTCCCTCTCTCTCTCCTCTTCTGTCCACCACCTTTCTCTCCTCTCCTTAATTTTGTATCCTATTTTCCCTCCTTTCTTCCTCAACCCCCATTCCCATTCCCATCTCTCTCTCTCTCTCTCTCTCTCTCTCTCTCTCTCTCTCTCTCTCTCTCTCTCTCTCTCTCCTCCTCTCTCTCTCTCTCTCTCTCTCTCTCTCTCTCTCTCTCTCTCTCTCTCTCTCTCCTTTCTTCCTCGACCCCCATTCTTTCTCTCTCTCTCTCCTTTCTTCCTCGACCCCATTCTTCTCTCTCTCTCTCTCCTTTCTTCCTCGACCCCCATTCTTCTCTCTCTCTCTCTCTCCTTCTTTCTTCTCGACCCCATTCTTCTCTCTCTCTCTCTCTCCTTTCTTCCTCGACCCCCATTCTTCTCTCTCTCTCTCTCTCCTTTCTTCCTCGACCCCCATTCTTCTCTCTCTCTCTGAACGATAAGTTACAACAAATGCTTCAAGGAAAGAGGAAAGAAAGAGGAGGAAGAGGAAGAGGAAGAGGAAGGGAAGAGGGTGATGCAAACAGATGTCAGCACTATCAACTCTCTCATTTATATTCATCCATCTACACATGTCGTCCTAAAACAGATTCTCTCTCGCTCTCTCGCTCTCTCTCTCTCTACCTGCGGGGGCGTGGGCTGGTGAGGGGCCTGGGGAAGATGATGAACCAAAACATGAAGAGCGGATGAAGAGTTGAGGTACAGAAGCGGCCCCTGCGTCACCCCCTCCCCATCCCCGGACCCCAGCAACGCCTCCCCCTCCCCCTCCATCTGCTGGGGGAGGGTGAGGAAGGTGTCTGGGGTCCCAGTGAGGAAGGTCTGGGGTGCGGGTGTTGGCTGGGGGAGCTGGGGGAGGAAGGTGGGGTAAGGGCAGCCGTTGGGGGGTGCTTCTTGCCCTCCGTCCTCACCCGTAACTGAACTTTGCATTATAAAGGTTCTCAGGGAGTCAGACATTGCTGTGGATTTTGCTGCCTTGCTTTTTCTTCTTCTTCTTCTTCTTCTTCTTCTTCTTTTTTTTTTTTTTTTCTTTTTTTTTAAAGGGGGTTTGCTTTGGTATATATTTGTTTTCTAGTTTGTTTTCTTGCCTTGTTTGTTTCTAATTACTGTAGGTATTATTTCTATATTGGATGTTTTGGTTTCGTGTTTTTACCAAAGCAATTTAAGCAACATTGCTGAGGGTTTTGTGGCCTTTTTTTTTTTTTTAGTTGCCAGTCCCTATAAAGAAGACAGTAAGAGAATAAAATAAAAACAGAGGGGTAGGCCAATTTAGTTCGGGATTTGGTTAGGCCAATTTGATTATTTTGGTTGATTTATTGATTTTTTGCTTTGCTTCGGTTTCTATTTGTTTTCTAGTTTATTTATATTTTCCTCCCTTGTTTGTTTTCTAATTGTTTAAAGTGACTATTTCTGTTTTGGTCTGGTGTTTTTACTTGTTTTTTCTATTTTTTTACGCATATCGCAATAAATTCTTCTTTTCGCTTTGTCTCCCGTCTCCCGTCAGTCTGTTTAGTTTTCTTCATCTATTATTTCTGGATTCTTTTCTCTCTTCTCCCGATGTCACTGTCAGGACCTGAAAAAAAAAAAGTTTAACATATTGATGATGATGATGACAAAATAATAGTATTAATCCCTTCACACCCAGATCTTTCCTTTGCTATATGAAATAGTCTGTTGTTAGCCATAAAATTACGAAAAAGTAACTAAATATACCAAATTAGCTAATGGACAAGGATATTAAACAGGTCATATCTATAAAACATTGCTTATAGTCACTCAAAATCGTCTAATGGTACCCAAATCGTCTAATGGTACCCAAATTACAATGGAAATTACGTTCTGGGTCTCAAGGGGTTAATGAGTATAATTAACAGCTCATTTCCCTGTGTGATAAACAGAGATATATTAGGCAACTCAAGATTTTAGAAGTAGGAAATATACTGATAGATCAAAGATATTGCGGTTATAATGGACGAGAACTACGCGGTCGCTACTAGGGTCTCTGTATAACTTATAAAGGTACCCTAGTCGCTACCGCCGTTACCACTTACGTAGGTTTTCTGTATCTTTTTTTGCTCAGTATGTATATTGTGCAGTTTTTATCCACTTCCGCATAACCTTTAACCCCTTCATGCCCAGATCTTTCCTTGGCTATAAAAAATTTATGTTGTCGAGCCATACAATTAAGAAAAGTCACTTAATATACCAAATTAGTTAGTGGGCAAGGATACTAAACAGGTCTTATCTATAAAATATTGCTTATAGTCGCTAAAAAATCATCTAATGGCACCCAAATTACAATAGAAATTACGTTCTGGGTCTCAAGGGGTTAAAACTTATAGACATATTGAAGAAAACCTGTAACAACTCGTACGTCTGACATGCATGCTAGACTACCCAAGATCTATAGACTTTTAATATAGTATGTCTATTAATCTTGATGCTGCCCTTCATATCCACCACCTCTCATATTCGTGTTGACAGAGATATGAGATGCCCAAAGTTAGGGATTACCACGAGGGTTATCAAGAACGGTTATAATGGACGAGGACTTCGCGGTCGTTTTCAAGAGACAGACTAATTTTTCCAGGCCTTAAATAGGTACTTTTTCTAATGGTGACAGTTTTATTTTGCGCAAACCCATAGTTACCCCCCACCCCCAAAAAAAAATTAATTCCTCACCGAATTTTATGGTACCGTTTCCATTAAAAACACTGAATTCTCCATCAGAAAAAGCACTAAAACTTGGCCGAGAGAAATGAGTCAGGGTCTTACTCTTATAGGATTTAATGAAACCTAACCTAACCTTATAGGTTTTCATTAAAACCTTTAAGGTTAGGTTAGGTTTCAACCTATAAGACCCCGACTAATTTCTCTCGGCCAAGTTTTAGTGCTTTTTCTGATGGAGAATTCAGTGTTTTTAATGGAAACGGTACCATAAAGTTCGATGATTTTTTGTTGTTTCTGGAAATTAAAACTATCTCCCATTAGTAAAAGCACCTATTTTAGGCCAGGAAAAAATAGTCGATGTCTCTGAAAACGACCGCGAAGTCCTCGTCCATTATTACCTCAAGAACAGATCCATGTTTCCTTAATAATTACCAGATAACTTGTGTGGTAGCCATCAGCACAACGCGAGCCACGAGCCTTGTGTGACACCCCTGCGAGGCCAGACAGGTGATGCTGGGACAGGGCACCCCACCCCTGCTTACCCTGCCACCCTGCACGCGTACCCTGCCAGGCATAGCACCCCTGTATGCACCCTGGCTGAGGCACACGGGTAAGCATGACTGATAGCTAGCCATGGTGTAATAGGAGGCTGTAAACTAGGCGGTAGGGATGCTGCGGCCAGATTCTGAGTCCCCCTAAACAATATCTCGCCACCAAAACGCCTCTCACAACACAACCTTTTTTACGTTTTGTGACGAGACCTGTGGGTGACCTTGACCTCCTGCATGACCCATACCTCAGCCTATGTAACACCCGCCCCTCACCCCCACCCTGGGTTACCTGTGTGGCGGGGAGACAGCTATTTCCGGGGTTGAGGTGGTGTTGAGGCGGGGAGGGCACAGGGACGCCAGCCGCCACGTCCTAGTAATGGCGGTCATTTTGAATCCACCCTTCAGTATCATGATTTTTTTTTTTATGCATATAGGTAGTTTTATGTTATCCAAGAGAGAGAGAGAGAGAAGTGGCTGTTGTTCGCGATACCGTATGGATTTTGGCATGATTAATGTGGGTTGCAAGGGCATTAATTATCGCTTTAGCTCTATATATGGCAATCCTTAAAAACCTTAATTACCCGGGTAGCCACTCACCCCACATGCTATAGGTCATAGGAGAGGTGATGGTGCAAACGTCGTGGTGTCATAAGTATAAGGATATTATAATTATTGCAGTTGTATGGAGTAAAACATATGGATGCTGCGATTCTCTGTGTGTCTTGCAAAGGCGTATACCAAAAGACGATCGAGAGAGTAGAGAGAACAAATTAAACAGACAGCATATTTATTTAGGACAGTCAAGTTATATTACCGTAGATAACAGTAAAGTCGCCAGGACAACTTTTTTTTCTGTTTACAGCCGTGTGGTGGCGTTAATAGTTACATTTCTACATCCATGATTTCAGGAAAGTTAGAAGGGGCTATCTGGAGAGTCTGTGTCATTTTGTGTCTTCATCTGTGTCATAGTTTGGCTATAAATGAACAAATTACAAAAATATCTACAAGGTGGCTACCAACAGTAGAGTCGCCATCTAGTGTTTATTTACTGAGTGTCGTACCGCTGTCGTCGTCGCCCGAAAAAAAAACGCGTAGTGAAATTGTAAACCTTCTTCTTCTTTCTAGGTGGGGAGCTAAACCACGGTTTTCAGTCGCAGTTCAAAGCCTATTTTCCGGCTGGCTCCCTGAGGGCTTGTAGGATTAGGCCCTACCGTCTATACTTGCAGCTACAAAGCATAAAACAACGCTGAAACAGGGTAGATTATACAGTCATGATATAAACTACTGTGTATCATCTTCTGCAGGACAACTTTTTTTCTGTTTACAGCCGTGTGGTGGCGTTAATACTTACATTTCTACATCCATGATTTCAGGACAGTTAGAAGGGGCTATCTGGAGAGTCTGTGTCATTTTGTGTCTTCATCTGTGTCATAGTATGGCTATAAATGAACAAATGACAAAAATATCTACAAAGTGGCTACTAACAGTAGAGTCGCCATCTCTAGTGTTTATTTACTGAGTGTCCTACCGCTGTCGTCGTCGCCCCCAAAAAAAACGCGTAGTGAAATTGTAAACCGTCTATACTTGCAGCTACAAAGCATAAAACAACGCTGAAACAGGGTAGATTATACAGTCATGATATAAACTACTGTGTATCATCTTCAGTGGCACATAAAAATCAGTAGTAATGCTATAATTCGTAATATATGGCGCCTGGCGACATCACTGCAGGTGGCGACTTTACTGTTATCTACGGTAGTACGTAAGAGTCAGTTGTAGGCTCTACAGACGTACTGGTGTGAGAAATTAACCTAAGACACTTCAGTCATTCTTTCTCCACAGTACATTTCAAGTATAGTTTATAGAGGCCCTTTATATATTATCCTTGGTAAATTTTGTGTTTCCTGAAGGCGACGCAGAAGCAAGTAACTAGCTATACGAATGACGCGACCTCCTTCGTCAGGCGGGTGTTCTTACGATGATAAGCGCGAACTCTCCCTTTTAGATTATAAATTCGCAATACTTATTCTGTATTTCTGTGTTCTTTTTATTCTTGTATACTCCCTTCTATGTATATATAATCCCCCCTCTTTTTCTTTAATAAACTCGTAAAACTTGTAAACTGATACAAATGAACACACACTATAATAAATATTGTCTACGTAGCCATGTCAGCAACAGCGAAGTCACTCATACAAAAGACTCATTTTCTGTAGTACCTTATTTACACAGACATAACCACGTGGGTAGATAAAGTACAGTACAATGATAACTATAATGATAACTGTAATGAAACAAACGTCTATAGAAGCAATAATGATGAAACTAAGAAGGAATGACTAGAGTAATAAACAATAATGAGTCTAGTAATGTTGCAGCGTGAAGCAGAAGCAAACTTTCTAGCCCACTATCGATTAGAGAGAGAGAGAGAGGAGGTGAGAGGAAGGGAGAGGGAGGAGGGATAAAGAGGAAGGGAGAGGGAGAGGTAGAGAGGAAGGGAGAGGGAGGAGAGATAGAGAGGAAGGGGTAGAGAGGAAGAGAGAGGAGGGAGAGGTAGAGAGAGGGAGGTAGAGATAGGCTTCACAGCGCGCAAGACAGAAATTCAGTGTTTTAGTGGACAGGAAAAGTAGCAGAGCGTAATTTTCACACCCTCATATCTCCTCACCCACACCTCGCCACACGTTAATATCCAGCACACGACGACATCTTAACCTCCCTACCTTGTACTAGAAAAGAGGGCGTGTATATGTGTGTGCACGCGCGTGTGTGTGCTCAAAAGTGGGTTTAGGTGTGAGGCGCCATACTGAACTGCGTGCGTGTGTGACTGCATGTGTGTGTGTGGGAGTGTTTATTTTTGGATTTACAGCACACACACACCCTCAAGCATACACACACATATACATAAAGCCTTGAAATAACTAGTAAACCATATATTATCCAGTAAATATAAGGGAAAACAGAGAGAGATGGAATAGTCAGAAAAGTGACGTACCATCTGTTTGGGTGTGATAGCCGCCATGTTGCTGTGATATCCCCTTCCTCTCTCCTCTCCTCTGCCTCTCCTCTTCACCATTGCCCCTGGAGGAGTCATGGGGATAAGACTCATGTGTAGGGGCCTCCTGGTGTGCCTCATAAGTGTGTGGGTGTCTCTCATCTACGCCCTGAGAACGTGTCAGCCGGTAAGTCAGTCTGTCAGTCGGCCATACACGCTGACTTTTTCATTAAGACCTATTGTTTAGAATTTAGATTATGTGTAATTATCCCTTTTTTACCCCTTCAGCCGTTACATACTTGGGGTCTTATGTCTATATTAACCCCTTGAGGCCCAGAACGTAATTTCCATTGTAATTTGGGTACCATTAGACGATTTTTAGTGACTATAAGCAATATTTTATAGATATGACCTGTTTAGTATCCTTGTCGACTAGCTAATTTGGTATATTCAGTTACTTTTGGTAATTTTATGGCTAAACATTGACGATTTTATATAGCAAAGGAAAGATCTGGGCGTGAATTGGGATTAAAAGTCAGGCCATTATCCTACTTGATGATGATGATAGTAATGCCAATAGTAATAATAATAATAATAATAATAATAATAATAATGATAATAATGATAATAATGATAATAATAATAATAATAATAATAATAGCCTTTAGAGTACCACCATTGATAGTTAACTAGTGTAATTAATTGTCTGTGTCTAATAAGGTGACATTTTGGCCATGCATATGTTGAAGCTAAATGTAGGTATTGTTGTTTTTATTGTGATATACATATTAAGACACTTTATGAGAGAGAAGAAGAGAGAGAGAGAGAGAGAGAGAGAGAGAGAGAGAGAGAGAGAGAGAGAGAGAGAGAGAGGGGGGGGAAGAAAAGGAAGACTAAACTAAGAAATACAAAAAGATACATTGTGGGAATAAAATAGAGAAGATAGAGAAGAAGAAAAAAAGAGAGAGAGAGAGAGAGAGAGAGAGAGAGAGAGAGAGAGAGAGAGAGAGAGAGAGAGAGAGAGGGGGGGAAGAAAAGGAAGACTAAACTAAGAAATACAAAAAGATACATTGTGGGGAATAAAATAGAGAAGATAGAGAAGAAGAAAAAAAAGAGAGAGAGAGAGAGAGAGAGAGAGAGAGAGAGAGAGTTATCGCACATTATCACAATCCAGTAGTTCTTTCTCTTCACTGTCAGGGAGAGGAAGTCACTATCACCTTCCGTTACCACCACCATCACAGCTACCACATCCTAGCACCACCACCACCACCATCACCACCACATCCTACCACCACCACTACCATCACCACCATCACCACCACATCCTGCCATCACCACCATCACCCACCACCACCACCACATCCTACCACCACCACCACAGCTACCACCACCACTACCATCACCACCATCACCACCACATCCTACCATCACCACCACAGCCATCACCACCACTACCACATCCTACCACCACCACAACATCCTACCATCACCACCACCACCACAACTACCACCACCACCACTACCACCACCACCACCATCACAACCACCACCACATCCTACCACCACCACCACATCCTACCATCACCACCACAACCACAACCACCACCACCACCATCACCACAACCACCACAACCACCACCACAACCACCACCATCACCACCACTTTACATCCCGCTAATAAGATTCTTAATATTATGACCATCACCCCATTAGTAAATCCTTGAATTCTAATACACCAGTAACTCCAAATACTTTCTTAAAATGTTCATAAATCCCTCTTTCCCTTGCATTACTCTTATAAATACTTACTTATACTCTCCTAAATACTCTGTAAATATAAATAATACTTTAAATTTTGTGTGTGTCTCAGTTAAGGTGGTTCACACTGGCCAAATACCGGGGGAATATGTGCACAGGTTTTGTCTCCCGGGGCAGAAATGTGCAGCTATTTGGCCAGTGTGAACCGACCCTTACCACCACCACTATCACTATCCTTCCATTTTCATATCCGTCATAATTAAACCAGATTAGGAAAAGAATGTTACTTTTTCTTATTTCTTCAGTTTGTTTATGTCTTCTTGTGTTTAATTGCTTTATGTAAATGTGGCAAAAAATGATGGTGGCTATTGTTCGTTTGTGTGTTAGTTTGTGGGTCTGAACGTGAATGGAACAGAATTGGGACATGATCCATATAGGAGAACTTTATTGATTACCCCTATATTTCTCTCTCTCTCTCTCTCTCTCTCTCTCTCTCTCTCTCTCTCTCTCTCTCTCTCTCTCTCTCTCTCTCTCTCTGTGCCATATGACCTCTGATGTCTGGCACATTCACCTTTTTAGGCATTAAATCTCTCTCTCTCTCTCTCTCTCTCTCTTCTCTCTCTCTCTCTGTGCCATATGACCTCTGGTGTCTGGCACATTCACCTTTTTAGGCATTAATCTCTCTCTCTCTCTCTCTCTCTCTCCCCTCTCTCCTCTCTCTCTCTCTCTCTCTCTCTCTCTCTCTCTCTCTCTCTCTCTCTCTCTCACATGGCATTTTCTTATGTTTTAGCTATGGTCTCAGTAACAGAGAGAGAGAGAGAGAGAGAGAGAGAGAGAGTATAGGATGGTAGAGGAAGCATTGTTATCTCTTTCTTTTTATCTTTCTTTCTTTCCTTCCATCTCTATTTCTTTCTATTGTTCTTTCTCTTGCTTCATTCCTTCTATCTTTGCTTATCTGCCTTCCTTCCTCTCTCCCTCTGTCCCTTCTTTAAAATTCATCTTCATTGTCTTTTACATAGTAGTGCATAATTCCCTCAACAAAAGGCTATTACTAATACTACTTCATTCTACTCTGTCCTCCTCTCATCACCTGAACACCTTACTTACCTAACCTTACCTAACCTTACCTTACTTACCTAACCTTACCTTACCTTACCTTACCTTATCTTACCTTACCTTACCTTACCTTACCTTACCTTATCTTACCTTACCTTACCTAACCTAACCTTACCTTACCTAACCTTACCTAACCTTATCTTACCTTACCTTACCTAACCTAACCTTACCTTACCTTACCTTATCTTACCTTACCTTACCTTCCCTTACCTTACCTTATCTTACCTTACCTTACCTTATCTTACCTTACCTTACCTTACCTAACCTAACCTTACCTTACCTAACCTAACCTAACCTTACCTTACCTTACCTACCCTAACCTAATCTAACCTAACCTAACCTTACCTTACCTTACCTTACCTAACCTTACTTACCTTACCTAACCTTACCTAACCTTACCTAACCTTACCTAACCTTACCTAACCTAACCTTACCTTACCTTACCTAACCTAACCTTACCCTACCTTACCTAACCTAACCTAACCTAACCTAACCTAGCCTTACCCTACCTTACCTAACCTAACCTAACCTTACCTAACCTAACCTTACCCTACCTTACCTAACCTAACCTAACCTAACCTAACCTAACCTAACCTAACCTTACCTAACCTAACCTTACCTAACCTAACCTAACCTAACCTTACCTTACCTTACCTTACCTTACCTAACTTTACCTTACAGTTAGCGCCAAACGACTAAGCAAACTTAACCTAACCTAACCTAACCTAACCTAACCTTTCCCTAACCTAGCATATATATATACTTACTGAACACTTACCTATCTATTGAACATCTATTTACCTGCATACTAGATAAAGCAACTGTAGATCTAACTAATCAATTAACTTATTGATGTACTACTTGTTAATACAGACAGATGATACTACTACTACTACTACTACTACTACTACTACTACTACTACTACTACTACTACTACTACTACTCCTACTACTACTACTACTACTACTACTACTACTACTACTACTACTACTACTGTCTACTACTACTACTACTACTACTACTATACTACTACTACTACTACTACTACTACTACTACTACTACTACTACTACTACTACTACTACTACTACTACTACTACTACACTACTACTACACTACTACTACTACTACTACACTACTACTACTATACTACTACTACTACTACTACTATACTACCACTACTACTACTACTGTCTACTACTACTACTACTACTACTACTACTACTACTACTACTACTACTACTACTACAGATGCATTACTTAAAACACTTAATATAATCTAGAGACAACACCAAGGTAGACACTATCACTTAATTGATCGGTGTGACATTTTCATATTATAGATAAGAAAGATATAGTGCTCTCTCTCTCTCTCTCTCTCTCTCTCTCTCTCTCTCTCTCTCTCTCTCTCTCTCTCTCTCTCTCTCTCTCTTTGTTATCTCTTATCAGGTGAAATTAAGGGAGCTGGCTGGGATGCTAAGAGAGAGAGAGAGAGAGAGAGAGAGAGAGAGAGAGAGAGAGACACTATACCTTCATAATGGTACATATAATCAATTACTTCACCTTAGAACAAAAAACACAGACATTTAAACAAAGAATACTTACTACATCAATTTCAGTACCTAGTGTTAATATTTTTATACTCCCCAAAATGCCTAAAATATCCTTGTCTGTTATTAGCTATCCTCTCTTTATGACATTGCAACATTTAATCTCTTTACATGGGTACATATTTATAAATCTTCTAAAACCTATCATATGTAACCACCACCACTACCAATTCCGAAGTATTAGCCTTTTAAGTCATATCTTTGTTGTGTTGTACCCTCAAAATACTTACTTTCAAAATTTCAATCGTTTCAGTATTATAATGTCAAGTTTTTTTTCTTTCAGTATGTCTGTCGATCTATTTCTGTATGTCTGTCTGTTAATTTCCTGTGTTGTATTTGTCATTCTCATCTTCTATGTGTTCCTTGATAATCTCTCCTCACATATCTACTGTCTTCCTTATTTTCTTATGTTCTTATATATTTATCTGTATATTATGTTGTTATTGTTTTTCCTGTATGCCTTCTGGTGAGAGTAAAATTATTATTATTATTATGTTCTTTATATTCATACTGTACTATATCTACTGTCTCTCTGCACCTTCAGGAGGACTACCACTTTGAGTTTACGGAGTGTGATGCTACGGGGGGCAGGTGGCGCGTCAGTGTGCCTGCCTCGGACACCTGTGAGGGCGGGAAACCAAGGGCGCCGCGCAGGACACAAGGATGTAGTGAGTACACAGACGTAGATTATTCTTGCTAGACTATTGCTTCTTCTACCGTAGATAACAGTGAAGTCACCAGTTCTACGTTTCTTTGTTATTTACAGCCGTGTGGTGGCGTTAATACTTACATTTGTACATCCATGATTTCAGGACAGTTAGAAGGGGCTATCTGGAGAGTCTGTGTCATTTTGTGTCTTCCTCTGTGTCATATTAGGTCTATAAATGAGAAAATTACAAAAATAAAACCGCGTGGCGACCTCACTATACCTACTACAGTAAAGTCGCCAGCTAGTATTTTAACCCAACAGTTGAGTCGCCACTCTGGTGAATTCAGGGAAATTAGAGGTAAAGTAAAACAAGTCTCTATATATATTAGCTGTGGAAGATGCTTGGATATATAAAAATTCCTCTGCCAACGTGAAAATAAATTCTATTCAAGTTTGAAAGATCTGGCAAGTCTTGTGTCCTGTCGCCCGAAAGGCTACTGTTTACTGTCTGTCATCGCGCGAAGAAAAACGTGAGAAGCAAAATGCACAACAGTTATACTCGCAGCTACAAAGCATAAAACAACGCTGAAACAGGGTAGATTATACAGTCATGATATAAACTACTGTGTAACATCTTCAGTGGCACATAAAAATCAGTAGTGATGCTATAATTCGTAATATTTGGCGCCTGGCGACTTCACTGCAGGTGGCGACTTGACTGTTATCTACGGTAGACTATTTTATTATATGTAGATTGTATCCTATCATATCCTACTTTTCACTATTGTATCCTATAATAGTCATTCATTATTTTGTATTTTCCAGTTTAGTTTAAGTGTTTCTTCTTCTCTATCTTTGTTATTTTATCCCCTTCAACCCTTCAATCTCCTTTTTTTGTATTTCTTAGTTTAGTGTTCCTTTCCTTCTATTTTTTCCTATTGTGGACATTGCTTAATTTACTCTTCCTCCTCTTTGTATCTCTCTACCTTATTTCCTCAACTCCCTACATCTCAAATTTTCTTCCCTATCTTCTCTATTTTAACCCAGGCAATTTACCTTTTTTTGTATTTCTTAGTTAAGTCTTCCTTACCTTCTCGTTTTTCCTATTGTGGACATTGTTTTACTCTCTCTCTCTCTCTCTCTCTCTCTCTCTCTCTCTCTCTCTCTCTCTTCTCTTTCCTCTCTCTCTCTCTCTCTCTCTCTCTCTCTCTCTCTCTCTCTCTCTCTCTCTCTCTCTCTCTCTCTCTCTCTCTCTCTCTCTCTCTCTCTCTCTCTCTCTCTCTCTCTCTCTCTCTCTCTCTCTCTCTCTCTCTCTCTCTCTCTCTCTCTCTCTCTCCTTCCTCAACTTCCTACATCATATTAGATCTTGTTTTCCTCCTACAGCAACTACCACGTGTAGGTCTCATGGCCTCTTGTAGCTTCCTTATTTTCTTATGTTCTTCTCATCTTCCACACCTTAACCTTCTCATCCTTATTTTCTCTCTCTCTCTCTCTCTCTCTCTCTCTCTCTCTCTCTCTCTCTCCACCTTCCTACATCATCTTGCTTCTTGTTTTCCTTCTTATCTCCCCTTTTTCCTCTATTATATTACTGTCTTCCTCTGATATTCCTCTATTATCTTCTTCCCTTCTATTGTGGACATTGCTTTATTATTTATTTATTTCCTCTCTGTCTCTCACTACTCCATAACCTCAACTTCCAATATCATTTACCTTCTTATTTACCTCCTCATCCCACAGCATAACCCTCTAACCTTATCCCCCAGGTGTATCGTGTGAGCCTGGGTGGTACTTCAGTGTAGGGGAGCTGGAATGTGCCTCCTGCCCCAATGGTACCTACTCCCTCGGGGGCGGCGTGCGCTACGACTCCTGGCAGACGCTTCCCTCGGGCTTCACCTCCTATGCCGAGGTGTTCCGCTCGGCGTTCTTCCTGAAGGGCCGACGCCATGGGGATCTAAACTGTAGTGAGTGAGTGCGTGTGTGTTGCTGTTGTGGTGGTGGTGGTAGTGGTGGTAGGAGTTAGATAAGATACTTTGATCCTATCTAAACACCTTGCAAGTACCAACTACAAGGTTACTGACTATACAAAGCGCCACCACGCCAGGACGAACTTGGTGTGGTGGTAGGAGGGTAGTGACATGGGGTGGGGGGTGTTTTCTTACTTCTTGTTACTTCTTCTTATCTCCTCTCTTCTCTTTTAGATTTATATTCATTGCAATAGGAGAGATAGAGGAGATACAGGAGGAGGAGAAGTGTTAGGTGTTGTGGTGTTAGGTGTTGTGGTGTTAGGAGTGTAGAGGAAATATAACATAAGTAAATAGGTATTGAATCCATTTGTCGTGCTCATGAGGTAAATAAGGAATATTTTCTTAAGGTAAACATAAGAAAATAAGGAAGCTGCAAGACCCGTGAGACCTACACGTGGTAGTTCCTGTTCCTGAGTGTATATAATGATAGGTTATGATCGGTATATTAATTAGAGAATAGATCAAAAGTGGTGGAAGAGAAGGAGAAACAGGAGGAGAAGTAGCTCTAGTAGATAGTGTCTATAGTAGAGGCTCTTCTTCTTCTTCTTCTCAGCTCTTCTTTCTCCTCTTCTTCTCCTCTTCTTCTCTTCTTCTCAGCTCTCTAACTCCTCCTCTTCTTCCTCTTCTTCTCAGGTCTCTACCTCTCCTCCTCCTCTTCTTCTCAGCTCTCTAACTCCTCCTCTTCTTCCTCTTCTTCTCAGCTCTCTAACTCCTCCTCTTCTTCCTCTTCTTCTCAGCTCTCTAACTCCTCTTCTTTTCCTCTTCTTCTCAGCTCTCTATTCCTCTCCTCCTCCTCTTCTTCTCAGCTCTCTACCTCCTCCTCCTCTTCTTCCTCCTCTTCTTCTCTTCTTCTTCTCAGCTCTCTATATCTTCTCTTCTTCTTCTTCTCAGCTCTCTATCTACCACCTCTTCTTCTTCTTATCAGCTCTCTACTTCTCCTCCTCTTCTTCTTCTCAGCTCTCTACCTCTCCTCCTCTTCTTCTTCTCAGCTCTCTAACTCCTCCTCTTCTTCTTCTTCTTCTCAGCTCTTCTTTCTCCTCTTCTTCTCAGCTCTCTAACTCCTCCTCTTCTTCCTCTTCTTCTCAGCTCTCTAACTCCTCCTCTTCTTCCTCTTCTTCTCAGCTCTCTAACTCCTCCTCTTCTTCCTCTTCTTCTCAGCTCTCTAACTCCTCCTCTTCTTCCTCTTCTTCTCAGCTCTCTAACTCCTCCTCTTCTTCCTCTTCTTCTCAGCTCTCTATACCTCTCATCCTCCTCTTCTTCTCAGCTATCTACCTCCTCCTCTTCTTCTGCGATCCTCTTCTTCTTCTTCTCTGCTCTCAACCTCCTCCTCTTCTTCTTCTCAGAGCTCTCGAAGTACAGTGATTTCCTCTGTATGCCAGGTAGCAGCGTAGAGGAGCAAGAATATCAGTGTTTTTTTGCTACCATTAAAAGAATTAGTCAGTCTTTAGAAATTTCAGCCTAACATAGTACCCATTAAATTACCCTACCTTGCTAGTGTCTATTAAAATATCTTACCTTACTGCCTATAAAAATATCTTACCTTACTGCCTATAAAAATACCTTACCTTACTGCCTATAAAAATACCTTACCTTACTGCCTATAAAAATATCTTACCTTAGAGTACCTCACCATTAGAATATCTTACTTACTTACTTACACCATTAGAAGTTAACATACCATTAGAATACCTTACTTACTTACTTACACCATTAGAAGTTACCATACCATTAGAATACCTTACTTACTTACTTACACCATTAGAAGATACCATACCATTAGAATACCTTACTTACTTACACCATTAGAATACCTTACTTATTTACTTACACCATTAGAAGTTACCATACCATTAGAATACCTTACTTACTTACACCATTAGAAGTTACCATACCATTAGAATACCTTACTTACTTACTTACACCATTAGAAGTTACCATACCATTAGAATACCTTACTTACTTACTTACACCATTAGAAGTTACCATACCATTAGAATACCTTACTTACTTACTTACACCATTAGAAGTTACCATACCATTAGAATACTCTTACTTACCTTACTTTACACACATTAGAAGTTACCATACCATTAGAATACCTTACTTACTTACACCATTAGAATACCATACATGATACTTTACTTACACCATTAGAAGTTACCATACCATTAGAATACCTTACTTACTTACTTACACCATTAGAAGTTACCATACCATTAGAATACCTTACTTACTTACACCATTAGAAGTTACCATACCATTAGAATACCTTACTTACTTACTTACACCATTAGAAGTTACCATACCATTAGAATACCTTACTTACTTACTTACACCATTAGAAGTTACCATACCATTAGAATACCTTACTTACTTACACCATTAGAAGTTACCATACCATTAGAATACCTCTACTTACTTACCCTTAGATTACCATACCATTAGAATCCTTACCTTAACACATTAGAAGTCCATACCATTAAATACCTACTTAGCTCACCCTGACAGTTACCATACCCTTAGACATCCTTTATTTACGTACACATAGAAGTCCATAAAGATACCCCTTTCTTGCTCACCTCACCGTGCCCTTCTGCCTTTCATACATGCGAATATGAGTAGCCATTAACAAGGGATTAGTGCTCCTTGCTCAACAAGTGAAGTTGGTAGGCCGTGCCTTAACCAGTACGGGTGGCAATCTGAAGGGTACGCTGATAGCTAGAAGGGGGGCCCATAGGGAAGATATAGGTAGCCTGCTAACTAGGAAGATATTGAGTAGCCCCTGCTACTAGGGACAGATATTAGGGTAGGCTGCAACATAGGAGATATTGAGGTCCAATATTAGAACATAGGGAAGATATTAGAGGTAGGCCTGCTAACATAGGGAAGATATTAGAGTAGGCTGCTAACATAGGAATATAAGGTAGGCCTGCTAACATAGGGAAGATATTAGAGGTAGGCCTGCTAACATAGAATTGAGGTAGCGTAAAAGGAAATATTAGAGGTAGGCCTGCTAACATAGGGAAGATATTAGAGGTAGGCCTGCTAACATAGGGAAGATATTAGAGGTAGGCTGCTAACATAGGGAAGATATTAGAGGTAGGCCTGCTAACATAGGGAAGATATTAGAGGTAGGCCTGCTAACATAGGGAAGATATTAGAGGTAGGCCTGCTAACATAGGGAAGATATTAGAGGTAGGCCTGCTAGCATAGGGAAGATATTAGAGGTAGGCCTGCTAACATAGGGAAGATATTAGAGGTAGGCCTGCTAACATAGGGAAGCTATTAGAGGTAGGCCTGCTAACATAGGGAAGATATTAGAGGTAGGCCTGCTAACATAGGGAAGATATTAGAGGTAGGCCTGCTAACATAGGGAAGATATTAGAGGTAGGCCTGCTAACATAGGGAAGATATTAGAGGTAGGCCTGCTAACATAGGGAAGGTATTAGAGGTAGGCCTGCTAACATAGGGAAGATATTAGAGGTAGGCCTGCTAACATAGGGAAGATGTTAGAGGTAGGCCTGCTAACATAGGGAAGATATTAGAGGTAGGCCTGCTAACATAGGGAAGATATTAGAGGTAGGCCTGCTAACATAGGGAAGATATTAGAGGTAGGCCTGCTAACATAGGGAAGATATTAGAGGTAGGCCTGCTAACATAGGGAAGATATTAGAGGTAGGCCTGCTAACATAGGGAAGATATTAGAGGTAGGCCTGCTAACATAGGAAGATATTAGAGGTAGGCCTGCTAACATAGGGAAAATATTAGAGGTAGGCCTGCTAACATAGGGAAGATATTAGAGGTAGGCCTGCTAACATAGGGAAGATATTAGAGGTAGGCCTGCTAACATGAGAACATAAGGAAGCTACAAGAGGTCTCATGGCCTCTTGTAGCTTCCTTATTTTCTTATGTTCTTATGTTCTTAGGTTAGCATAGGGCTACATTCACCCTATAGACCAGTGGCTCCCAATGTGTTTGCACTCGCGACCCCTTTCCCAAAATCTTGACACCCACATGACCCCGGCTATCAACAGCTTGATTTACATCTTGTTGCTGTGAGGGCAAGGGAAATAAACATATAACAACATTTGATTCATGAATTCTGTAATTATTTATTAGCAAACTAAATTACAGCATGGGCTCAACTTTGGCATAATAAAGTAAATAGTGGATAAATAAATTTCCCAAACCTAATTATTTGAGAACAAAAAATATTAACGAACACAATAATTCCTTCAATAATCTCAACATACACAGTTTTGAGCAGCAAGGCCACCCAGCTAGTGGCAGGCTTGTACATTACTGCATGGCTCCAACTTTGGCATAGTAGAATAAATAAATAGCCAGCCACAGAGGGACTAGTGTCGTGCCTCCCGCCATGCAGGAACACACATGTATGATACTAATGATCAAAACTAGTTTTTTTGCACTGAAACAACAGCAAGAAAAATATAAAAGTATAAAAAAATTAAATCGATGAGTAAAAAAAATATTCTCCTAAGCCATTTCTAGCAAGGCTTCGCGACCCCCCTGCCAAGCCTTCACGACCCCCCGGTTGGGAACCCCTGCTATAGACTATGAAACACACTCTTTCACACCTCTCATCTCTCTCTTCCTTCTTGACCCCATACCTTCTTTACCTTCCTTTCTTTAAGAACATAAGAAAATAAGGAAGCTACAAGAGGCCGTGAGACATACACAAGGTAGTTCCTGTCACTTAATACAGCTAAGTATTAATTATCCGACCTTGGGGGGACCGAAGGTAGGTCGGATAATTGGAATAGTCGGATGTTCGGATATCACAGTAACCATAAACGTAAGGACAAAATGGTATAGAACATAAAAGATGCAGCTCTTGAAGGCCGATCCAGTGGTAGACGCGAAAGTAAAATTCATGCATAAATAAAGCCACAAATCAATGTTTTCTAAAAACTAAAAAAAACGAAGTAAAATAAATGGCCAAAACAAGACACAATGTGGTGGTGAAAAAAGTCGGTTGTTTGGACAAGTCGGATGTTTGGAGGTCGGATGTTGGGAATTTGGCTGTAGTAACTTTTGTTACTTAACACAACCAAACTCTTTACTCTTGTTTACCCTCTATTTATCTATCTTTATCACGCCTTTCTTTACCCCAACCCAGGCTCAGGACGAGGAGTGCCAGATCATCACGGAGAGGGAGGGAGCCAAGTGGCCGCCCCTCACACCGGAAGGCCTGTGGAAGAAGAGGACGCTGGAGCTGGGGCCCGGAGTGTATGTGCTGCACTGGAAGACCATCGGCATTGAGCTGCACGGCCCATCAAGACCCGTGCTCATCAAGAGTATTCGTATCAGTGGTGGGTAGTTATTTTTTATTTTTTTATTTTTTATTTTTTTATTTTTTTTTATTATTATTATTTTTTTTTTTTACATCACAAAGGACTGGCCAAGGAAAAAAAAGAAGAAGTACAAAAAAGCTGCTTAATTGCCTGTTCCTATAAAAGCCAATTTAGTTCGAGAGGTGTCTTGTTACTCCTCTCTGGAAAAGATTGAAGTCGTAGGAAGGTGGCAAAATAGAAACAGAAAGAGAGTTCCAGAGTTTACCAGTGAAAGGGATGAAAGAGTAAAGATACTGGTGTGTATTTACCTAGTAGTGCTTTACAGGGCCTGAGCTACACTGGTGGGGTCTCGTCTCCATATCTACATTTATCCAGTCTTTCCTTCAACTGGTGCACATTCTTTGTCAATATCACGGCCTCATTTAGTTCATTCCAAACTTCTACATTGCTATGAGGGTAGCTATACTTCTTTATGTTGTTCTCTTATGTTCATATGTTCTCCCCAGGTGTGGCGCTAATGTAAGTAAGATAATGTAAAAAGGGGGGGGGGCAATTTAGTTCGGGAGGTGTCTTGTCACTCCTCTCTGGATAAGATTGAAGTCGTAGGAAGGTGGAAAATTCAATTGATGTTCACTCCTTGCTGATATCACCTCATGTAGCCTATTTCAAACACCTATACTTCTATGGTTAAAGCTGTAGCTACATATTTGTGGTATATATATGTACCTAACAAACAACACCCACAACCCAGGCAGTAGTAGTAGTAGTAGTAGTAGTTTATTGACAAAAAATAATATATATATATACAAAACATGTAAGTAACAGTAACGAAACAATACAAAAACTTTTCTTTTGTCCAATATGAAGTTAATTTAATATTCCCTAAAGTAGCAGAGGGCAAAATACAATACTAAAACAACGGCACACCTGTAACCATTCTGCACACGCCACGAACCTCTCTCCTCCCCAGGTGTGGCGCACTCCTCGGAATGCTCCCCTTGCCCCGAGGGAACCAACAGTGGGCCGGCCGCCTTGCAGTGCCAGGAGTGCCCAGAGAACACCCACGCCCCCCGCAGGTCCTCCAAGTGCCTCCCCTGTAACCATGTGAAGGAGTACTCACCCAAGGGGTCGGGGAGGTGTCTGCCACGCCCCCCCTGCACCTCCAGCGACTACTACGAGATGGACTCTGCCTGTAATGAGAAGAACCAGGTGAGAATTATACCGTTTTCTCTCTTAACCCCTTGAGACCCACAACGTAATTTCCATTGTAATTTGGGTACCACTAGATGCTTTTTGTGTGAATATAAGCAATATTACATAGATCTGACCTGTTTAGTATTCTTGTTAACTAACTAATGTGGTATATTCAGTGACTTTTCGTAATTGTATGGCTCGACAACATACAATTTTTTATAGCAAAGGAAAGATCTGGGCGTGAAGGGTTTAATATCTGTCTTCTCTCTCTCTCTCTCTCTCTCTCTCTCTTGTAGCTTCCTTATTTTCTTATGTTCTTATGTTCTTCTATGTTTTTTTAATGATATAAGATGAGGAATTGGAGAAGGATGTTTTAGTTGTGGTCTCATTATCCATAATTGAAACTTTTCTTTGCTAATTTATTTTTATTTTATTATTTAGTTTGGTAATTAGTGAATAGAATATATATATATTTTTTATAGTTGTCTCCTTTTTATTCTCCATCTTTTTATCCTTCCTCTCACACACTCACAAAATAACATGGAATAAGTTTTGCCCTCCCCCTCTCACCTCTCTCTCTCTCTCTCTCTCTCTCCCTCTCTCTCCTCTCTCTCTCTCTCTCTCTCTCTCTCTCTCTCTCTCTCTCTCTCTCTCTCTCTCTCTCTCTCTCTCTCTCTCTCTCTCTCTCTCTCTCTCTCTCTCTCTCTCTCTCTCTTCTCTCTCTCTCTCTCTCTCTCTCTCTCTCTCTCTCTCTCTCTCTCTCTCTCTCTCTTTTTACTTTCACTTATCTTTCTTTCAACAATTTCACATTTCAATTTTTTCACACACCACCTCTCTCTGCCCTCCCCCCCCAGACCTATGCGGTGTACAAGTGGGTGGAGCCCATGGTGTGTCGGCAGTCTCTGGAGGGCTCGGTGTCCCTCCCGCCCTCAGGCAAGATGAAGCCCTGTCCTCCCTGCAACGTTGGCATGCACTACGTCCCCGGCCAAGGTGGGTCTCCTCGCCTGTCTGTCTGTGTGCACCTTTATGTATGATAATAGAGGTCAAAAGTAGATACTGTATTTAGTCAGTACCTTATAAGACATTATGAGAAAATCTGACGTTAAACAGAAAGATGATGAGATGAGTTAGGAGCAGACCTGGATTATCCTATAGGCTAGTATAGGCTGCAGCCTAGGGCCCCTCAAGCTTGGGGCCCCCAAACCTGGGGTCCCTGCTAAAAGATTTTCAAATATAATTTTTTTGTAATGATATTTTGCATTGCTGAATTTAACTTAACTTAACTTTTTTTTAATTTAACTTAAAATAAAATTACAAATAATTTGCGATAAAGGGCCCCTGTTTGAGGCCCTTTATTTGAGATAAAGGGCCTCTGTTTGAGGCCTTTATTTGAGATAAAGGGCCCCTGTTTGGGACCCTAGCTGTAAATCATGGGGCCCCAGTCCATGTTTGTTTATCATCGTGCTAAACACAGTAAAACACTTATTTGTGCATGTAGCGTATAGATTGTTTTTCAGCTCACTTATTTTGCTATACAATATAAAACAAATTCAGGTGCAGGCGAGTTAGAGGGTGGCTCCGTCTGAGGGGCCCCACAATTTAATTAGCCTAGGGGCCCCAAAAGGTCATAATCCGGCCCTGGTTAGGAGGGTGTGTGTAATATTATTGACAGGGATAACAGGGTGTGTGTAGCATATAATAGTGTGTTACATTGGCAGGATGTATACCTCTGAATTAGTAGGGACTGTATTATTATGTTAGGGGGTGATGGGAGGTGATGGGTAGCCAATTTATTGTGTATTTATTAACTTCTTGTATTTACTAGTTATGTATTTCAGGCGCCTAGAATTGAAACGGCACAAGCGCCACTTTTAAAAAACTGAGAAAAACGCGCTTAAAGTTTAATCTAATATCTTCATTTGTTGGTGATTTACTTTGAAAACACTTTAGGTGCATTTTTTTCATTGATAAAAAGTGGCGTTTGTGCCGTTTCATATCTTGATTTTCTTAGATTAAACTTTAAGCTCATTTTTCTCAGTGTTTTAAAAGTGGCGCTTGTGCCGTTTCATATCTTGATTTTCTTAGATTAAACTTTAAGCGCATTTTTCTCAGTGTTTTAAAAGTGGCGTTTGTGCCGTTTCATATCTTGATTTTCTTAGATTAAACTTTAAGCTCATTTTTCTCAGTGTTTTAAAAGTGGCGCTTGTGCCGTTTCATATCTTGATTTTCTTAGATTAAACTTTAAGCGCGTTTTTCTCAGTGTTTTAAAAGTGGCGTTTGTGCCGTTTCATATCTTGATTTTCTTAGATTAAACTTTAAGCGCATTTTTCTCAGTGTTTTAAAAGTGGCGCTTGTGCCGTTTCATATCTTGATTTTCTTAGATTAAACTTTAAGCTCATTTTTCTCAGTGTTTTAAAAGTGGCGCTTGTGCCGTTTCAATTCTAGGCGCCTGATATCTTGTGTTTATTCCTTGTCAGGGTGTGTGTTCTGCGGCCGCAACCACTTCGGGGACGGAGTGTCTCGCTGCCAGGCCTGCCCCCCCAACACTGCCCCCAACTACGGCTACCAGTACCAATGGTGGACCACCCTGCCCCCCAACATGGCCTCCACATGCATGTCCTATGATGGTAAGTTCTAGAGTCTATTTTTTTTAAGGAGGCAAAAATTCTATTCTATCTTAAGGTCTATTTTTTTTACGAGGCATACAAGGCAAAAATTCCACTATCTTAAGGTCTCATGCTTGAAATGATGCCTATGTTTACCTGATAATATGGTTAACTCTGATCGAATACAAGAGGCATACAAGGCAAAAATTCCACTATCCTAAGGTCTCATGCTTGAAATGATGCCTATGTTTACCTGATACTATGGTTAACTCTGATCGAATACAAGAGGCATACAAGGCAAAAATTCCACTATCCTAAGGTCTCATGCTTGAAATGATGCCTATGTTTACCTGAGATACTATGGTTAACTCTGATCAAATACAGCTGAAATTTAGAAGAACCGTAGTATTCCCTTCTCCTGACATCAAATATCAGTCAGTAAA
>JACEEZ010017813.1:472500-500000 GCA_016584305.1 Chionoecetes opilio
TGTTCTTATGTCACCACCCAGCATTTTCCTATGTTCTTATGTCACCACCCAGCATTTTCCTATGTTCTTATGTCACCACCTAGCATTTTCCTATGTTCTTATGTCACCACCCAGCATTTTCCTATGTTCTTATGTCACCACCCAGCATTTTCCTATGTTCTTATGTCACCACCCAGCATTTTCCTATGTTCTTATGTCACCACCCAGCATTTTCCTATGTTCTTATGTCACCACCTAGCATTTTCTTATGTTCTTATGTTACCACCCAGCATTTTCTTATGTTCTTATATCACCACCCAGCATTTTCCTATGTTCTTATGTCACCACCCAGCATTTTCTTATGTTCTTATGTCACCACCCAGCATTTTCCTATGTTCTTATGTCACCACCCAGCATTTTCTTATGTTCTTATGTCACCACCCAGCATTTTCCTATGTTCTTATGTCACCACCCAGCATTTTCCTATGTTCTTATGTCACCACCCAGCATTTTCCTATGTTCTTATGTCACCACCCAGCATTTTCCTATGTTCCTATGTCACCACCCAGCATTTTCCTATGTTCTTATGTCACCACCCAGCATTTTCCTATGTTCCTATGTCACCACCCAGCATTTTCTTATGTTCTTATGTCACCACCCAGCATTTTCTTATGTTCTTATGTCACCACCTAGCATTTTCCTATGTTCTTATGTCACCACCCAGCATTTTCCTATGTTCTTATGTCACCACCCAGCATTTTCCTATGTTCTTATGTCACCACCCAGCATTTTCTTATGTTCTTATGTCACCACCTAGCATTTTCCTATGTTCTTATGTCACCACCCAGCATTTTCTTATGTTCTTATGTCACCACCCAGCATTTTCTTATGTTCTTATGTCACCACCCAGCATTTTCCTATGTTCTTATGTCACCACCCAGCATTTTCCTATGTTCTTATGTCACCACCCAGCATTTTCCTATGTTCCTATGTCACCACCCAGCATTTTCCTATGTTCTTATGTCACCACCTAGCATTTTCTTATGTTCTTATGTCACCACCCAGCATTTTCCTATGTTCTTATGTCACCACCCAGCATTTTCCTATGTTCTTATGTCACCACCCAGCATTTTCCTATGTTCCTATGTCACCACCCAGCATAATCTTATATATGTTCCTATGTCACCCACCAGCTACAGTCACCCCTCTCACCCCGTACCACCCTGTCACCCCGCCAGCTACAGTCACCCCAGCAGACACAGGAGGCGGAAGGATGCATACCCTGTCCCGCCGGCCACTACATAGAGAGGAACAGTACGGAATGCACTCGCTGCGCCCCCAACACCGTGGTCACCGCCCCGCTGCCCTACGGCCCAGAGTCTTGCCTCCCCTGCGGCCCCGGACTGGTCGCCCCGGATCACCTGTCGTGCGGGGCCGAGTGTCGCCTCAGGATGGGGAATTATACCTATGATCTCACTAATATCAGCAGGTATTGAGAGAAGTGTACTGAACTGTATTTGTTTATCTACTACTACTTTTATAATTGTCGTTGTTGTACGTCATATTTTTCAGCTTTTTTTTTGTTATTATTGTTGTTCTTACTTTTTTTTTTTTTATTTTTTATTGTTCTTACTATTATTTTTTTTTTTTTTATTGTTGTTGCTATTATTGTTTTTTTTTTATTATTGTTGTTCTTACTATTGTTTTTTTTTTATTATTGTTGTTGTTGCTATTATTGGTTTTTTTTTATTATTGTTGTTGTTGCTATTATTGGTTTTTTTTTATTATTGTTGTTGTTGCTATTATTGGTTTTTTTTTTATTATTGTTGTTGTTGCTATTATTGTTTTTTTTTTATTATTGTTGTTGTTGCTATTATTGTTTTTTTTTTATTATTGTTGTTGTTGCTATTATTGTTTTTTTTTTATTATTGTTGTTGTTGCTATTATTGTTTTTTTTTTATTATTGTCATTTATTGTTGTTATTGTTATTTCTGTTGTTTTTGTCTTTGTTATTACTGTTATTCCCATTTTTTCCCCACCCATCTCTCTCTCTCTCTCTCTCTAACCCCATCCCCATGCCCCCCGCAGCCCCCGGAGCCTCACTGCGGGCACTCTCTTCACCTCCTCGGGCACCAAGTTTTACCACGTGTTCAACATCTCCCTCTGCGGCAACACCACCGTCAACTGCTCCAACAACATCTCCTACTCACTGGACGGGGAACCTGCCTCCAACACTGTGAGTGGTGGGGTGGGGGATGGTTGTAGGAGAGAGGGAAGACAGTGGGTGGTGGGGGAGGGTTGTAGGAGAAGGGGAAGACAGAGGGTGGTAGGGGAAGGGTTGTAGGAGAAGGGGAAGACAGAGGGTGGTAGGGGAAGGGTTGTAGGAGAGAGGGAAGACAGTGGGTGGTGGGGGAGGGTTGTAGGAGAGAGGGAAGACAGAGGGTGGTAGGGGAAGGGTTGTAGGAGAAGGGGAAGACAGAGGGTGGTAGGGGAAGGGTTGTAGGAGAAGGGGAAGACAGAGGGTGGTAGGGAAGGGTTGTGGGAGAGAGGGAAGACAGTGAGTGGTGGGGGAGATTTGTAGGAGAGAGGGAAGACAGAGGGTGGTGGGGGAGGGTTGTAGGAGAAGGGGAAGACAGAGGGTGGTAGGGGAAGGGTTGTAGGAGAGAGGGAAGACAGAGGGTGGTAGGGGAAGGGTTGTAGGAGAGAGGGAAGACAGTGGGTGGTAGGGGAAGGGTTGTAGGAGAGAGGGAAGACAGTGGGTGGTAGGGGAAGGGTTGTAGGAGAGAGGGAAGACAGAGGGTGGTAGGGGAAGGGTTGTAGGAGAGAGGGAAGACAGAGGGTGGTGGGGAGGGTTGTAGGAGAGAGGGAAGACAGAGGGTGTAGGGGAAGGGTGGTAGGAGAGAGGGAAGACAGAGGGTGGTAGGGGAAGGGTTGTGGGAGAGAGGGAAGACAGAGGGTGGTAGGGGGAGGGTTGTAGGAGAGAGGGAAGACATGGTGGTATGGGAAGGGTTGTGGGAGAGAGGGAAGACAGTGAGTGGTGGGGGAGAGTTGTAGGAGAGAGGGAAGACAGAGGGTGGTGGGGGAGGGTTGTAGGAGAAGGGGAAGACAGAGGGTGGTAGGGGAAGGGTTGTAGGAGAGAGGGAAGACAGAGGGTGGTAGGGGAAGGGTTGTAGGAGAGAGGGAAGACAGTGGGTGGTGGGGGAGGGTTGTAGGAGAGAGGGAAGACAGAGGGTGGTAGGGGAAGGGTTGTAGGAGAAGGGGAAGACAGAGGGTGGTAGGGGAAGGGTTGTAGGAGAGAGGGAAGACAGAGGGTGGTAGGGGAAGGGTTGTAGGAGAGAGGGAAGACAGAGGGTGGTAGGGGAAGGGTTGTAGGAGAGAGGGAAGACAGAGGGTGGTAGGGGAAGGGTTGTAGGAGAAGGGGAAGACAGAGGGTGGTGGGGGAAGGGTTGTAGGAGAAGGGGAAGACAGAGGGTGGTAGGGGAAGGGGAAGGATGTAGGAGAAAGGGATGGTGTGTTTTTGAGTGAGAGGAAAGAGAGTGGGTGGTGAGAGATGGAGAACTGATGGAGAGAGGGATGCCAGATCCTCTTCAATACTGTATTCAGTCTAATATATAAGCTTTTAATACTATACTCAGGTAGCACAGGTAACTACACAGCCGTCTAACCTCACAAGATATAATGGACAAATCTAACGTTAAACAGAAAGAAGAAAGTATTGAAGGCTTGTTTATTTTTTTTTTTTTTACTTTTTTTGCTGCTCGATATATCTTTCACCAATCTTCCTTCCCTTATAAACTCTTTTCTCTCTCCTTTACATATGCTATTTCTTCATGTTTATTTATATTTTTCAACTTATTTGCTGTTCGGTATAACTAACTAATTTTCCTTTCCTTGTAAACCCTCTTATCTGACCTTAATCACCCTATTACACCCCTCATTACAGGTGATTTCCCGGGTGTGTCGCTTCACCCTGGTGCCCGGGGTGGAGGACGTGGGGGAGGGGGCGAGGGCGGGTAAGCTGGCCACCCAATCCGTGTCTTTGGGTGATCACCTCATAGGCTACTCCACCAACACCACCCTTATGAACATCTCGGTCATTGGGGAGTTTATCAACACGTCCCCTGCGGCATCTCCTGATCTGAATTTCTTCTATACTGCTCCTCTGTAAGTTCCTAAGTTCCTTTTTTATTATTATTATTATTATTTTGTTACATTTGTGCCTATAGCGCGTGTAGGCAGTGGTGACCCAGGTTCGGATGGCAGGCTCTGGAGGTTCACTTGAGGGCTCTGATGGTTGGCCCTCTCCCGTGGTGGCGCAGGCAGGATTCTTATAGTGACGCCGGTGATTAGAGGCTCATGCCGCCCCCCTGTGTCCTCCGATGCACTCGCAATCGAAGGTAGAGTTAATGGGCAGCATGTGGGTGTTCTTAGGCCACTTGACAGGGCAGAGAAAGATTTTAAGTGGATTTTGGTTCTCATCGGGGATCGAACTCAGGTCACCGAGAACGCCACTCGGAGACGCTAACCACTCTGCTACCGCCTCCCCTGTGTGTGTGGTGGCACTGTAATGACCTCATGTACCAGCCTTCATATTTGCATCATGTCCCCGTGTCCCAGAAAATCAGAAATGTCTCATAGTTTATCATTAAATCCTGCTATGTATCGTACAGTCAAATTCCCAACATCCGACCTCCAAACATCCGACTTGTCCAAACAACCGACTTTTTTCACCACCACATTGTGTCTTGTTTTGGCCATTTATTTTACTTAGTTTTTTTTATAGTTTTTAGAGAGCATTGATTTGTGGCTTTATTTATGCATGAATTTTACTTTCGCGTCTACCACTGGATCGGCCTTCAAGAGCTGCATCTTTTATGTTCTATACCATTTTGTCCTTACGTTTATGGTTACTGTGATATCCGAACATCCGACTATTCCAATTATCCGACCTACCTTCGGTCCCCCCAAGGTCGGATAATTAATACTTAGCTGTATTTCTCTTCTAGTGCGGGAAACAACGATAATGATGATGACGGTGATGACTAAATAACTTTACTTATGACTTTACTAAACTTTATTACTTTACTAAACTTATAACTTTACTAAATGACTTGTACCCCCCCAGGTCAACAAGGGCGTGTCCCAACGGGCGGGCCACCACGGTCACCCTGCGCTGTGACTCCGAGCAGCCCGGGCCAGGCAAGGTCGTGCTGCCCACCCAGTGTCCCGACGGAACCTGTGATGGCTGTAACTTCCACTTCCTCTGGCTGTCTGTGTACGCCTGCAGGCAATGCGCACCACGGGACCTCATGTGAGAGAGAGAGAGAGAGAGAGAGAGAGAGAGAGAGAGAGAGAGAGAGAGAGAGAGAGAGAGAGAGAGAGAGAGAGAGAGAGAGAGAGAGAGAGAGAGAGAGAGAGTTATCCCTCACACCCATCCACTTATCATCTCAATCATACCTCATGTGAGAGAGAGAGAGAGAGAGAGAGAGAGAGAGAGAGAGAGAGAGAGAGAGAGAGAGAGAGAGAGAGAGAGAGAGAGAGAGAGAGAGAGAGAGAGTTATCCCTCACACCCATCCACTTATCATCTCAATCATACCTCATGTGAGAGAGAGAGAGAGAGAGAGAGAGAGAGAGAGAGAGAGAGAGAGAGAGAGAGAGAGTATTAATTTTTTTCCCCATTATTTCTTTTGAGACACAATAAAATCCCTCACTACTTTCCCTCAACTTCCTCCATATTCCCTGCCACTCTTTTCTATGGACAGCCTCTTCACCAGCGCCTCTCATCCTCTCTTCCTTCCTTCCTCACTATTCCTTCTATTCACTTTCCTCTTCCTTCCTTTATTAGCCCCTTCTACTCACCCTCTTTCTTTCTTTCTCCAATAGCTCCTCAGATTTCCCTAGTTCCTCTAATCCTTCACTCATCTCCTCTTCCCTCCTTCCTTCACTATCCTATCTTCCTGTAACCTCTCCTTCAATTTCTCTCCGTCCTCCTTTCCTTCTCCAGTATTATCTTTCATGCCCCTCAACCTCCTCTGATTTCCTTCTATCACCATCCAGTACTAACATTCCCTTATCTGTCTGTCCACCCATGTTATATTTCCTTTGCCCTTTCCTCCCTCCTCCTCCTCCCATTCTATCTATCTACCCATCTTACATATTCTTTCCATTTTCCTTCTATCACCATCCAGTACTAACATCCCCACACTTATCTATCTATCCAGTGCCCACCCATCTAACCTATCCTCTGCCTTCATCTCCCCCAGCACGGTGCATGGGGACTGTGTTGAGGGCCAGCAGAAGGTGCACTACATCACCCCCAGCCACTGCCGCCCTCTGCATGGCAAGGAGGGGCGGCTGGTGCCCTGCTCCATACGACTCTCCATTACCGTGGAGGTGGGGGTGCTGGCCTGTGTGTGTGTGTGTGTGTGTGTGTGTGTGTGTGTGTGTGTGTGTGTGTGTGTGTATTTACCTAGTTGTATTTTACAGGGCCAAAGCAATGCTCGTATGGCCCCGTCTCCATATCAACATTTATGTTATCATTCATCCTTAGTGGTTAGTGTTGGCCGAAACCACCACCCCCCGGGTGGTGACCGGGAGGGGGGTCACAAGCTCCCGGCTAACACCCGGTACCCATTCACTGCTGGGTGGACAGGGGCTCGGGTTTTAAGAAGACCGCCCGTCTGTCTTCGCTCCGCCCGGGGATCGAATCTGGGACTTCTCGGTTGTGAGCCGAGCGTGCTACCCACTACACTACGGAGTTCCTTCGGTAGAGGGAAAACCAGGGCGAGGATGTAAATGTCATATCATAATAATTTTCTTGCTCTTATTTGAGGATGGGCATCCACTTTGTCTGGAGAACTGAATTTCCTCACATCTTTTTTATGTGTGTGTTTGTGTATAGATAAGTTTGCTTTGCCTGTGTATGTACGTATGTAATTCTGTGTCTGTGTGTGTGTGTTGCAGGTGAAGGATATAATATGCTCTAACCATAATATATTCCACTGATCTATTACTTTGAAGAACTTAATTTCCTCACTTATTGTATGTGTGTCTGTGTATAGATAAGTTTGGCTGTGTATGCATGTATGTAAGCCCTGTGTCTGTGTGTGTGTTGCAGGTGATAATCCTGAGTGCCGTGTGTGTGGCGCTGCTGCCCTGCCTCCTGCTCTTCTGTCTGTGGAAGAAGAACCAGCGCCTGGAATACAAGTACATGAAGCTGGTGGCCAAGGAATCATCCAAGGTAGGTAGGGGTGTCTGTGGGTGTTTGTGGGTGTTTGTGGGTGTCTGTGGGTGTCTGTGGGTGTTTGTGGGTGTTTGTGGGTGTTTATAGGTGTCTGTGGGTGTTTGTGGGTGTCTGTGGGTGTTTGTGGGTGTCTGTGGGTGTTTATAGGTGTTTGTGGGTGTCTGTGGGTGTTTGTGGGTGTTTGTGGGTGTTTATAGGTGTCTGTGGGTGTTTGTGGGTGTCTGTGGGTGTTTATAGGTGTCTGTGGGTGTTTGTGGGTGTCTGTGGGTGTTTGTGGGTGTTTATAGGTGTCTGTGGGTGTTTGTGGGTGTCTGTGGGTGTTTGTGGGTGTCTGTGGGTGTTTGTGGGTGTCTGTGGGTGTTTGTGGGTGTTTATAGGTGTCTGTGGGTGTTTGTGGGTGTCTGTGGGTGTTTGTGGGTGTCTGTGGGTGTTTGTGGGTGTTTATAGGTGTCTGTGGGTGTTTGTGGGTGTCTGTGGGTGTTTGTGGGTGTCTGTGGGTGTTTGTGGGTGTCTGTGGGTGTTTGTGGGTGTTTGTAGGTGTTTGTGGGTGTCTGTGGGTGTTTGTAGGTGTTTGTGGGTGTCTGTGGGTGTCTGTGGGTGTCTGTGGGTGTCTGTGGGTGTTTGTAAGTGGATAATACTAATGATAGAACTGACCACCAAACTACCACCCACTACTGCAACTATTAATGCTACTACTTATTTACTACTACAGGTTCACAATCTTTTATCCGAAATTCTGAAAACCGAAAAGCTCAGAAAACCGAACATTTTTTCCAGACTATCTGTCAGGCAATAATAGCCTACAGGCGCTATAGGCTCAAAAGTATATATATAAAAAAAAAAAAAAAACCTGGTCACACTTTATGATTCTCTCTCTCTCTCTCTCTCTCTCTCTCTCTCTCTCTCTCTCTCTCTCTCTCTCTCTCTCTCTCCTGAAAGATGTCACAATGACCTACTTTCTATTATTTCTTTTCTGTCTCCTTGTACTTCCCAGCCAACACATTTGTCACGCCATGCAGAACCCTCACCTTACATGCTCTCTCTCTCTCTCTCTCTCTCTCTCTCTATCCTGAAAGATGTCACAATGACCTACTTTCTATTATTTCTTTTCTGTCTCCTTGTACTTCCCAGCCAACACATTTGTCACGCCATGCAGAACACTCACCTTACATGCTCTCTCTCTCTCTCTCTCTCTCTCCACTGGGTGACAATTTCTTTCTTTCAGCTTGTGATGAACTTCCTCTGAGTATTAAAAAGCGTTAAAATCTACGCTAAAAATCTTCCATTCTGAAATCCGAAAAATTCTGAAATCCGAAAAGTGTCTGGTCCCAAGGTTTTCGGATAAGAGATTGTGAACCTGTATTTACTATTACTACTACTACTATTTTTCCCCCTTTCTATGACTTAAATCTTTTCAAGAGAGGATTAACAAGACACCTCTGGAACTAAATTCGCCCATCCTCCCTCTTTATATTCTCTTACTGTCTTTTTTTGTAGGGACTAACAATTAAGAGTACTTTTTGTGACTTCTTTTTGTTTTGCCCTTGTTCAGTTCTTTGTGATGGAAAAAAAGAAAAAAAAAAGACAATTACAACACCCATTCACCTCCTCTTTCAGTCTCTCCTCTTGCCACACCTACCACCACCACTACCTTCCCTTGATCCATCTATTATATGTTTCTCTGCCACCACCACTCTCTCTGCCCCCCCAGGACGGCGTCATGGAGCTGCCCCCCGCTGAGTCCTGCGCCCTGGATGACGGGGAGGAGGACGAGATACAGTTCAGCAAACAGCCCAGGGGACTGCTGAGCAAGTTCAAACAGCATAAGGTGGCGGTAAGTGGAGAGAGAGAGAGAGAGAGAGAGAGAGAGAGAGAGAGAGAGAGAGAGAGAGAGAGAGAGAGAGAGAGTGTGTCTGTGTTCTTATCAGTGCTATTTTTTCTCTACAGCACCCTCCCGAGTTTTGCGCTTGCTTTTTTCCGAAGGCATTGTGCAATATATATACAGGAGAACCTCATTTAACCGGCATTCAAAACAACGGCAGCCTCAAAACAACGGCACTAATCGACCCAGGCATTTTTTTTTTTTTCTTTTTTTTTTTTCTCCCCGGGCCTCCAGCAGGGAGAACCACGGGCTAGCTTGAGCCCGTCAGAGAGATCCTGTGAAAAAAGAGAGGAGAGTGTTCGTGGTGGTGGCGTGCGACACGAGGACTGGCTTGTCCATCCTGACGAGGAGTGCGGGGTAGAAAGGGGCACTCAGCAGGATAACCCAGGCATTAATTAGGTATAATTATTTTTAAAAACTGAGAAAATCGGCAGAAATTTAGTTCAAATTTGGTGGGGTACGCAGGGTTGGCAACCCTTTCATCCCTTTCACTGGTAAACTCTGGAACTCTCTTCCTGTTTATATTTGTCCACTTTCCTATGACTTACATCTTTTCAAAAGAAGAGTAACAAGACACCTCCCGAACTAAATTGGCTCACCCCTCTTTTTTATTTTATTCTCTTACTGTCTTCTTTATAGGGACTGGCAACTGAGCGGGCTTTGTGTTACCCATTTTTGTTGTGCCCTTGGCCAGTTCCTTGTCATGGAAAAAAAAAAAAAAAAAAATTATATTGGGATTTTGGGCAATTCCATAAGAGTAACTCTCAAAACAACGGCAAAATGAGTTATCCAGCATGCGCTCCCCCCCCCGAGGGTGCCGGATAAACGAGGTTTTCCTGTATATTGCTGTTCAATAATATTTTCATTGCAGCTATGCAGGTGAGGTAGAGGTCAGTTTGCAAATTGTACACGTTATTGTATCTCTTAAGAATTTTTTGACCAGAATTCAGCCCAATAGTTTGGCCGTAAAGTTCCTTTATTATACGGCCAAACAAAACTATTCACAGCCAAATTTCACGGATTAGGCTGAAAAATTGGCCATCTGGCAACCCTGGTCTAGGCCAGAGCGCGTGATGCCAACGGTAGGAAGACGTGTCCCGTACAATGGCGTACATTTACGAAGCAGCGCAAAACTCGGGGAGAAAATGCGCAAAAGTCGGGATGATAAGAATTTAGGACGCAGCGTGAAACTAGAGGATCGCGAAACTCGGATAGCGTGAAACTCGGGAGGGTAGTGTACTTGATGCTTGTGTTACTGCTGCAGATGTGGGGTTTTTTTTCTCCACTACTACTACTACTACTACTACTACTACTACTACTACTAACAGTGCTGCTGCTGGTGTTATTACTTCTATTACTACTACTGCAACCCATTTTCTGAAGCTACCTTTAATTTTGCGTTGATAACTTTAAAACATTGTCACTTATCCTCATCTTCCTCCAACACTCATTCTACTACTACTACTCAAAGGTGGGCATCGCAATTTTTTTTCCAATTCCGCAATCGCAATTCCGCAATTCCGACCTGCACCCGTCCGCAATCGCAATTCCGCAATTTTTTTCAGATAGGCCTTTTCGCAATCGCAATTCCACAATTCCGCAAACTAATTTTGACACCTACAATTAAAACAAAACACCTACAATTAAAACAAAACACCTACAATTAAAACAAAACACCTACAATTAAAACAAAACACCTACAATTAAAACAAAACACCTACAATTAAAACAAAACACCTACAATTAAAACAAAACACTTACAATTAAAACAAAAAATGTCTCTAGACTCTTAAACACCTATAATTAAAACAAAAAATGTCTCTAGACTCTTAAACACCTATAATTAAAACAAAAAACGTCTCTAGACTCTTAAACACCTATAATTAAAACAAAAAACGTCTCTAGACTCTTAAACACCTACAATTAAAACAAAAAATGTCTCTAGACTCTTAAACACCTACAATTAAAACAAAAAATGTCTCTAGACTCTTAAACACCTATAATTAAAACAAAAAATGTCTCTAGACTCTTAAACACCTATAATTAAAACAAAAAACGTCTCTAGACTCTTAAACACCTATAATTAAAACAAAAAACGTCTCTAGACTCTTAAACACCTATAATTAAAACAAAAAACGTCTCTAGACTCTTAAACACCTACAATTAAAACAAAAAATGTCTCTAGACTCTTAAACACCTATAATTAAAACAAAAAACGTCTCTAGACTCTTAAACACCTATAATTAAAACAAAAAACGTCTCTAGACTCTTAAACACCTATAATTAAAACAAAAAACGTCTCTAGACTCTTAAACACCTATAATTAAAACAAAAAATGTCTCTAGACTCTTAAACACCTATAATTAAAACAAAAAACGTCTCTAGACTCTTAAACACCTATAATTAAAACAAAAAACGTCTCTAGACTCTTAAACACCTACAATTAAAACAAAAAATGTCTCTAGACTCTTAAACACCTATAATTAAAACAAAAAATGTCTCTAGACTCTTAAACACCTATAATTAAAACAAAAAATGTCTCTAGACTCTTAAACACCTACAATTAAAACAAAAAATGTCTCTAGACTCTTAAACACCTATAATTAAAACAAAAAATGTCTCTAGACTCTTAAACACCTACAATTAAAACAAAAAATGTCTCTAGCTCTTAAACACCTATAATTAAAACAAAAAATGTCTCTAGACTCTTAAACACCTACAATTAAAACAAAAAATGTCTCTAGACTCTTAAACACCTATAATTAAAACAAAAAATGTCTCTAGACTCTTAAACACCTACAATTAAAACAAAAAATGTCTCTAGACTCTTAAACACCTATAATTAAAACAAAAAATGTCTCTAGACTCTTAAACACCTACAATTAAAACAAAAAATGTCTCTAGACTCTTAAACACCTATAATTAAAACAAAAAATGTCTCTAGACTCTTAAACACCTACAATTAAAACAAAAATGTCTCTAGACTCTTAAACACCTACAATTAAAACAAAAAATGTCTCTAGACTCTTAAACACCTACAATTAAAACAAAAAATGTCTCTAGACTCTTAAACACCTACATTAAAACAAAAAATGTCTCTAGACTCTTAAACACCTATAATTAAAACAAAAAATGTCTCTAGACTCTTAAACACCTACAATTAAAACAAAAAATGTCTCTAGACTCTTAAACACCTATAATTAAAACAAAAAATGTCTCTAGACTCTTAACACCTATAATTAAAACAAAAAATGTCTCTAGACTCTTAAACACCTACAATTAAAACAAAAAATGTCTCTAGACTCTTAAACACCTACAATTAAAACAAAAAATGTCTCTAGACTCTTAAACACCTATAATTAAAACAAAAAATGTCTCTAGACTCTTAAACACCTATAATTAAAACAAAAAATGTCTCTAGACTCTTAAACACCTACAATTAAAACAAAAAATGTCTCTAGACTCTTAAACACCTACAATTAAAACAAAAAATGTCTCTAGACTCTTAAACACCTACAATTAAAACAAAAAATGTCTCTAGACTCTTAAACACCTACAATTAAAACAAAAAATGTCTCTAGACTCTTAAACACCTACAATTAAAACAAAAAATGTCTCTAGACTCTTAAACACCTACAATTAAAACAAAAAATGTCTGTAGACTCTTTATTAGTGTTTAATACTTCTGTATTCCTATTCTGTTTCTGTCTATACTTGTTACTTGTCCTTCACAATTAAGTCTTTGTCTCTTTTAGTGTTTTTCTTTACTTTTACACTTCACAGTCTACTGGCTAGTAATCACTCATCTAAGTAATCTACTAATCTTCCTCTTCCTCCTCCTCCTCCTCCTCCTCCCACTTCTTCTGGTTCAGCATGTGGAGGTTGGCAACTAATCACACACACGGCCAGCGTACACGCTCTCAATCCCAAGTTCCAGCACGCACTGACTGAGTGACTGTGCTACACTTGGCAAGTTGGCAGTTGGCAGTGTCGTCTCCACAATATTTGGTGGGAACTTATGTTCACGCGGGCACTTGCCACTTTGAAGGTGGTAACCGTCACAATTATTGCGATTGAGTCTCAAAATTTTGGCTGTCCGCAACCCGCAATTCTGCATTTTTTTCAGGCATCTGTAATTGCGCAATTCCGCAACCGAATTACCCATTCTGCAAGTTATTGCGATTGCGTTTCAAAATTTTGGCAGTCCGCAATTCGCAATTCCGCAATTTTTTCAGGCATCCGTAATTGCGCAATTCCGCAACCAAATTACCATTCCGCAAGTTGCGGAATTGCGGAATTGCGGACTAAAATTGCGGAATGCCCACCTTTGCTACTACTACTATTGACAGTGCTGATGTTGGTGTTATTTCTTCTATTACTACTACTCTACTGCAACCCATTTTATGCAGATAACTTTGATTTGATTTTGTGATGATAACTTTGAATCATTATCACCCATCCTCATCTTCCGCTACCACCACCACTTAATTATTTTTGTTATTTTTATTTTTTTATATTTTTTTATAACCACCACCACTGACCTCCCTACCCTTTGACCTGACAGCCCACCGAGGGTCGTGGCCTGCTGATGGACTCACACTCTCCCCTCACCCTCACCTCCAAGGACTCATTCACCTGAACTACCACTAACCACCGCTTCTAACTACTACTAACCACCTCTAACCACGCACCACACCATCACCAGGGAAGGAAGTCACCCAGCCGCCTGTTACAGAAGGTTATGTTTGATAGATTTAAAAAGGAAATAGGGAAAAATTGGTTCACAAATAGGGTGGTAAATGAATGGACTCAGTCGTCAGGTAGTTAGTGCGGAGTCAATAGGGAGTTTTAAAAGGAGGCTAGACAATTTCATGGATGGGGATGAAAGGTGGATGTAGGTAGTGTTAAGTATCAGGAACTACCACGTGTAGGTCTCACGGCCTCTTGTAGCTTCCTTATGTTCTTGTGTTCTTATGTTATTCATGCTTGCTGCCAGACAGTCACAAGGAGATAAACAGTGAGGTGGATGTGCTTGAAGGTACTTAGTGAACAAATATCTGTTTTGTATCACTTATAACCTAATTTTACATTCATATATGCTTATTTTTTGTTTTTGAAGTTTTGATGAGTTCAGTTTTGAGTTATTACTATGAACACATATACTTTTGATGAGTTCACTTTTGAGTTACTATTACTATGAACACATATACTTTTGATGAGTTCAGTTTTGAGTTACTATTGCTATGAACACATATACTTTTGATGAGTTCAGTTTTGAGTTACTATTGCTATGAACACATATACTTTTGATGAGTTCACTTTTGAGTTACTATTGCTATGAACACATATACTTTTGATGAGTTCACTTTTGAGTTACTATTACTATGAACACATATACTTTTGATGAGTTCACTTTTGAGTTATTACTATGAACACATATACTTTTGATGAGTTCAGTTTTGAGTTACTATTACTATGAACACATATACTTTTGATGAGTTCACTTTTGAGTTACTATGACTATGAACACATATACTTTTGATGAGTTCACTTTTGAGTTACTATTACTATGAACACATATACTTTTGATGAGTTCACTTTTGAGTTACTATGACTATGAACACATATACTTTTGATGAGTTCACTTTTGAGTTACTATTACTAACAACACATATACTTTTGATGAGTTCACTTTTGAGTTACTATTACTATGAACACATATACTTTTGATGAGTTCACTTTTGAGTTATTGCTAAGAGCACATATACTTTTGATGAGTACACTTTTGAGTTACTATTACTAACAACACATATTTTGATCTGATTATATGAGTGATTGTCTATATTAGTAGACTAGAAAGAATTGTTAGAGGCTTATAGTTTTATGAATCTATACACTATTTGAATTGTACAGGGTATGAAAGGCTAATGATTTGCAAAGAGAGAAAAAGAAATGTACGTAAACGCATTTCTCATTCTAAAGTTTGCAAAAAAGTATGTAACAAGTAAGGTATTCTAGGTTGTATTGAGAGAATGACGATGGGAGTGTTGGTGAGATATTTCATGTGGTGTGAACATTGAAACCCCTTGAGACCCAGAACGTAATTTCCATTGTAATTTGGGTACTATTAGACGATTTGAATGAGTATAAGCAATATTTTATAGATATGACAAATTTAGTACCGTTGTCCATTAGCAAATTTGGTACCTATTTTAAGTTACTTTTCGTAATTTTATGGCTCGACAACATACAATTTTATATAGCCAAGGAAAGATCTGGGCGTGAAGGGGTTAACATTGAAGTAAAGAGGAACATAGAATTTGAGTCTAGTCACGTTGGAATAGTTTTGCAATGTACTTTTATGTCCTCTCTCTCTCTCTCTCTCTCTCTCTCTCTCTCTCTCTCTCTCTCTCTCTCTCTCTCTCTCTCTCTCTCTCTCTCTCTCTCTCTCTCTCTCTCTCTCTCTGTCCTCTTTCTCACCTCTCTCTCTGTCTGGCTCTCTCTCTCTCTCTCTCTCTCTCTCTCTCTCTCTCTCTCTCTCTCTCTCTCTCTCTCTCTCCTCTCTCTCTCTCTCTCTCTCTCCTCTCTCTCTCTTCTCCTTCGGTCTCTCCTTCGTTCTTTCATACGTGGGTGCAAACAACAACCAGATATAATTGTGTGGGTGCTGTAGTGGACCTTAGGATGCTGGTCGTCCTGGTCATTGACAAGAGAGTGCTGTGTGTACCGTGTGAAGGCATTGTGTCAAGTAGTCTAGTGTGTGGCTTGGCTAATGTTACAAGTGTTGCAAGGTGTCAGCGCACAGGCTACTTACTATAGGGTGTATTGTTTACTTCTTTGTGAGTTTATGCTTTATGGTTAGTGTGCAGGTGTTTGGAATTGCTACCAGGGTTGTTTGTGACTGAACCATACACCTCTCTCTCTCTCTCTCTCTCTCTCTCTCTCTCTCTCTCTCTCTCTCTCTTGATATATCTCTCTCTCTTGATATCTCTCTTTCTCTTGATATCTCTCTCTCTCTCTCTTGATATCTCTCTCTCTCTCTTGATATCTCTCTCTCTCTCTTGATATCTCTCTCTCTCTCTTGATATATCTCTCTCTCTCTTGATATCTCTCTCTCTCTTGATATCTCTCTCTCTCTCTCTTGATATCTCTCTCTCTCTCTCTTGATGTCTACACTTCCATGACAGCACCATTTGTGACATGCAATACTGCCACAGACTCCTTAATTAACCCCTTCACACCCAGATCTTTCCTTTGCTATAAAAAAAGAAGTTGTCGAGCCATAAAATTACGAAAAGTAAGTAAATAAACCAAATTAGTTAGTGGACAAGGATACTAAACAGGTCATATCTATAAAATATTGCTTATAGTCACTAAAAATCATCTAATGGTACCCAAATTACAATGGATATTACGTTACAGGTCTCAAGGGGTTAATAGGATAGGATAGTCGCCCATGAATGACGGTTTACCAGAAAGTAGCTATTTAGTGCGGAACCGTGAGCAGTGCCGAAAAGTGTAATTATCTACTGCTATGCTGCATGTTGAAGTGAATTATAGTTATGTATGGGTAAGCTCGCACAAATGTATTATATGTGAATGAAGAACAGAGACAAGATGAGTCACTTTATAGAGCAGGGGTTCGCAATCTTTTTTTCGGTTGTTCCCCTTCAAGCAGTGCAATTATCAGGATTTCCCTCTTCAAGCAGTGCAATTATCAGGATTTCCCTCTTCAAGCAGTGCAATTATCAGGATTTCCCTCTTCAAGCAGTGCAATTATCAGGATTTCCCTCTTCAAGCAGTGCAATTATCAGGATTTCCCTCTTCAAGCAGTGCAATTATCAGGATTTCCCTCTTCAAGCAGTGCAATTATCAGGATTTCCCTCTTCATGTGGACAAGGGAAAAAGTAGCCAAAACACAACATTGACTTGCCTAACCCCTTCACGCGCAGATCTTTCCTTTGCTAAAAAAAATTGTATGTATTTGAGCCATAAAATAACGAAAAGTCACTTAATATACCAAATTAGTTGATGGACAAGGATACTAAACAGGTCATAGCTATAAAATATTGCTTAGCTTCACTAAAAATTGTCTAATGGTACCCAAATTACATGGAAATTACGTTCTGGGCCTCAAGGGGTTAGTAACACAAGTATATAGACGCTATCCTCTATATCTATGTTTACTGAAGAAAAGTCAATAGCCGCTTTCGAAGACATTTTTTTTCTTCTGTTGATTAAAAGCTAGTAATTTAGACGTCCCTCAGGATAAATTTCCCCCTTAGAATCCTGAAATTTCCCACTATAGCCTATTTTTTTTAATAAGGCAAAAATTCCATGCTATCCTAATGTCTCATGCTTAAAATAATGCCTCTGTTTACCTGATAATAGGGTTAACTATGATAAAATACAACATAAATTTAGAAGCAGCGTAGTATTCCCTTCTCCTGGCATCAAATATCAGTCAGGAAGCAGCAAGGGGGCAGGATTTTTTGCCTCGTTAAAAAAAATAAGACTATGGTTGGGAAATGCAGTTATAGATACGACTATACGTGACACTCGGCAAGTCTGCATCATTGACAAGAGAGTGCTGTGTGTACCGTGTGAAGGCATTGTGTCAAGTAGTCTAGTGTGTGGCTTGGCTAATGTTACAAGTGTTTCGAGGGATCAGCGTACAAGCTACTATAGGGTGTTATTTTTTACTGAGTTTTTTTGTGAGTTTGTGCTTTTATGAGTGTGCAGGTGCTTGGAATTGCTACCAGGGTTATGTTTGTGACTGTACCTTGCCTCTCTCTGTCTGTCTCTCTCTCTTGATATCTCTCTCTCTCTCTCTTGATGTCTCTCTCTCTCTCTCTTGATGTCTCTCTCTCTCTTGATGTCTCTCTCTCTCTCTTTCTCTTGATATCTCTCTCTTGATATCTCTCTATCTCTCTCTCTTGATATCTCTCTCTCTCTCTCTCTTGATGTCTCTCTCTCTCTCTTGATATATCTATCTCTCTTGATTCTCTCTCTCTTTCTTGATGTCTTTCTCTCTCTTGATATATATCTCTCTCTCTCTCTCTCTCTCTCTTGATATATCTCTCTCTCTTGATTCTCTCTCTCTCTCTTGATGTCTTTCTCTCTCTCTTGATATATCTCTCTCTCTTGATGTCTCTCTCTCTCTTGATATCTCTCTCTCTCTTGATATCTCTCTCTCTCTCTTGATATCTCTCTCTCTCTTGATATCTCTCTCTTGATATCTCTCTCTCTCTGTCTCTGTGGTAGTAATTAAGTCATATCCTGTGTGTGTGTGTGTGTGTGTGTGTGTGTGTGTGTGTGTGTGTGTGTGTGTGTGTGTGTGTGTGTGTGTGTTGGTGTGGACATTCATAAGATAATCTATATTAATCACACACACAATGCATGTACACTTGATATGTGACAATGAAGGTCAGTGATGCAGCAATGTGTGTGTGTGTGTGTGTGTGTGTGTGTGTGTGTGTGTGTGTGTGTGTGTGTGTGTGTGTGTGTGTGTGTGTTTTCCTAGTTATGAGTAAGACCTTGTCATTCCCTGCTTCCTCTCTCTCTACCTTCCTATAGTTTTTCCATCCTCTCTAGTCATTTCCTTCCTTCCTTCCTTCTTTCCTTTCCTTCTTTCCTTTCCTTCAGTCCATTCTCCCTTCCTTCCTTCCTTCCTTCTTTCATTTCCTTCAGTCCATCCTCCCTTCCTTCCTTCCTATCCTTGACATTCACCCTTCACATTTCCTCCCCAACACGTAACCCTCCTACACTCCCTTGCCTCACACACAGGGCCGTTTCTTTCTATATGTAAGCTGCGTACGCATGTCGTATCTGCTACTTACCATCGCCCTATATATATTTTTTTTAACACGGGTCAGAACAAACCACATGTCTTTAGAAATGGCAGATGTCCTATAGAGGGAGGCAAGGAGGGAGGGAAGGAAGGAGGGAAGGAGGGAAGGAAATAAGGGAGGGAGAGAAGGGAGGGAGAGGAGGAGGGAAGGAAGTGAGGGAAGGAAGGGAGGTAAGATGGAGGGAAGGAAATAAGGGAGGGAGAGAAGGGAGGGAGAGGAGGAGGGAAGTGAGGGAAGGAAGTGAGGGAAGGAAGGGAGGTAAGATGGAGGGAAGGAGGGAAGGAAGGGAGGTACAAAGGAAAGAAGGGGTGGTACAGGGCCCCCGAAGCCACCAAGGGGCCCCCAAGCTGCTATCATATGCTTTTTTATTTTTAGAATCTGGACTATTTTCCTCTTAAAGTGCACCAAATAGATGCATTTAAATATTAATGGCGTGCCTCTGGACCACCTTAGAGGGCTTGGAATCCCCCACCATAGTTTTACAAAATAGGGCCCCAAACAGCATTTCGCATAGGGCCCCAAAAAGGCTAGAAACGGCTCTGTTCACACACACACACACACACATTCTATAGCTTTCCCCGCCTATAAACCGTCTGTCGTAACCCTCCTTCTGTGCCCTCTACCGTCCATAACACTATAGTCGCCAGTCACTCGCCACTGCACTAATGTCGGCCTTAACAATATATTACGAGTTTTAGCATCACTACAGACATCTATGTGCCACTGAAGACATGTAGCGTGATGTACATAATATAAACTACTGTGTATCATCTTCAGTGGCACATACAAATCAGTAGTGATGCTAAAATAAATTCGTAATATATTGTGCCTGGCGACATTAGTGCAGTGGCGAGTGACTGGCGACTATAGTGTTATCTACGGTGCAGGTAACAGATGTATCCGTAACTCTATAAACAACAGGATACCCCCTAATTCCCCCCTCCTCTAAGTATATGTAGAGTTAAGACGCCTCAGTGAGCAGCGTGATGTGATAATTATAATGCCGCATGTCAACAAGATACCCGCTGCTTCCCCTACGATGAAGAAGGGTTTGTTTTATGGTTTGCCCGACACATCGCTACAAGGGTAATAGACCTGTTTTATATTATCCTTGGCTCGCTCCCTCACACTCACACCGCCTACCCTTAATTCCTGCCCTTCTGCACCTTGTATAGTCTTTTATTATAGTTATATTTAATACTTTGGTGTTTTGTTGTCTATATTTTGTCATGTTTTATCTTTGTTTATGTTTTTTGTTTTAATGGTGAAGTTTGAAGCTAATTTGTCTTAATGGTGGAGTTTGAAGCTAATTTGTCTTAATGGTGGAGTTTGAAGCTAATTTGCCTTAATGGTGGAGTTTGAAGCTAATTTGCCTTAATGGTGGAGTTTGAAGCTAATTTGTCTTAATGGTGGAGTTTGAAGCTAATTTGCCTTAATGGTGGAGTTTGAAGCTAATTTGTCTTAATGGTGGAGTTTGAAGCTAATTTGTCTTAATGGTGGAGTTTGAAGCTAATTTGCCTTAATGGTGGAGTTTGAAGCTAATTTGTCTTAATGGTGGAGTTTGAAGCTAATTTGTCTTAATGGTGGAGTTTGAAGCTAATTTGCCTTAATGGTGGAGTTTGAAGCTAATTTGCCTTAATGGTGGAGTTTGAAGCTAATTTGTCAATGGTGGAGTTTGAAGCTAAGTTGTCTTAATGGTGGAGTTTGAAGCTAATTTGCCTTAATGGTGGAGTTTGAAGCTAAGTTGTCTTAATGGTGGAGTTTGAAGCTAATTTGCCTTAATGGTGGAGTTTGAAGCTAATTTGCCTTAATGGTGGAGTTTGAAGCTAAGTTGTCTTAATGGTGGAGTTTGAAGCTAATTTGCCTTAATGGTGGAGTTTGAAGCTAAGTTGTCTTAATGGTGGAGTTTGAAGCTAATTTGTCTTAATGGTGGAGTTTGAAGCTAATTTGCCTTAATGGTGGAGTTTGAAGCTAATTTGCCTTAATGGTGGAGTTTGAAGCTAATTTGCCTTAATGGTGGAGTTTGAAGCTAATTTGCCTTAATGGTGGAGTTTGAAGCTAATTTGCCTTAATGGTGGAGTTTGAAGCTAATTTGCCTTAATGGTGGAGTTTGAAGCTAATTTGTCTTAATGGTGGAGTTTGAAGCTAATTTGCCTTAATGGTGGAGTTTGAAGCTAATTTGCCTTAATGGTGGAGTTTGAAGCTAATTTGCCTTAATGGTGGAGTTTGAAGCTAATTTGCCTTAATGGTGGAGTTTGAAGCTAATTTGCCTTAATGGTGGAGTTTGAAGCTAATTTGCCTTAATGGTGGAGTTTGAAGCTAATTTGTCTTAATGGTGGAGTTTGAAGCTAATTTGTCTTAATGGTGGAGTTTGAAGCTAATTTGTCTTAATGGTGGAGTTTGAAGCTAATTTGCCTTAATGGTGGAGTTTGAAGCTAATTTGTCTTAATGGTGGAGTTTGAAGCTAATTTGCCTTAATGGAGGAGTTTGAAGCTAATTTGCCTTAATGGTGGAGTTTGAAGCTAATTTGTCTTAATGGTGGAGTTTGAAGCTAATTTGCCTTAGCTATTATTATTAAATGGTGGAGTTTGAAGCTAATTTGCCTTAATGGTGGAGTTTGAAGCTAATTTGCCTCAACTATTATTATTTAATGGTGGAGTTTGAAGCTAATTTGCCTTAATGGTGGAGTTTGAAGCTAATTTGCCTCAACTATTATTATTTAATGGTGGAGTTTGAAGCTAATTTGCCTCAACTATTATTATTTAATGGTGAAGTTTGAAGCTAATTTGCCTTAATGGTGGAGTTTGAAGCTAATTTGCCTTAACTATTATTATTAAATGGTGGAGTTTGAAGCTAATTTGCCTTAATGGTGGAGTTTGAAGCTAATTTGCCTTAATGGTGGAGTTTGAAGCTAATTTGCCTTAATGGTGGAGTTTGAAGCTAATTTGCCTTAATGGTGGAGTTTGAAGCTAATTTGCCTTAGCTATTATTATTAAATGGTGGAGTTTGAAGCTAATTTGCCTTAATGGTGGAGTTTGAAGCTATTTTTTCCCTTCTATTTCATCACATTTTGTCTTTTGTTCTTGGATTTCTGCATTATTTTTTTTATGAACAGTATTCAGTTTTTTTTTTTAAATGCTTCTTTTATTTCGTTGTTTTTTTCTAACATGAAAGAAAAGTTAGTGGCTTAGGAGTAGTTAGATGTTTGAGTGTGATAACCTAGATTCTAATTATGTCTCTATTTTGATGGAGACATTTGAGTTGACCTCCTTTCAGGTTTTTTCAGGTCATTCTGATAACTCATCACTTGTAGTCACTCCGGATGTGATGAGTGTGTCCTGGCTTCTCTCTCTCTCTTTCTTTCTCTCTCTCTCTCTCTCTCTCTCTCTCTCTCTCTTTCTTTGTCTCTCTCTTTCTCTCTCTCTTTCTGTCTATCTCTCTTTCTGTCTATCTATCTCTATCTCTCTATCTCTCTCTCTCTCTCTCTCTCTTTCTGTCTCTTTCTATCTGTCTCTCTTTCTATCTCTCTTTCTGTCTCCCTCTCTCTCTCTCTACCAATCACACATAAAATAAGATAAATGTTCTTTCCACAAAATATCACTATTGAATACATATTTCTTATTCTTCTCTACAATTCTATCATTAATATTTTTTCTCCATCTTTTTGAGTATTTGAAATTATTGAATACATTTAGTAGATTCATAATTGTGTTCCTCAAATGAGCTGGTTAGAAAAAAATGCTTATGTGTGAAGTATTATTACTATTGCTATTATTATTATTATTATTATTACAGTAAAACCTCTCGTAGTCGGACCCTCATTATTTGGACTTCGACATTATTCGGACCTTTTTATTTCCTAGCTAGCTTCCTAGCTTTCCTACACCTAGATGATTTTTTTTTTTTTTTTTTTTTTTTTTTGTCGAAATTTCCTAGCTATACTGTATATACACCTAGATTTTTTTTTTTTTTCTTTTTTTAGGGGTCGAAATTTCCTAACTATATAATTATATACACCTAGATTTTTTTTTTTTTTTTTTATTTTTTTTTTTTTATTTTTTTTTTTTTTATAACATATCCCCCCATTATTCGGACCACTCCTTGACCCAATTAGTTCGAATATGAGAAGTCTTACTGTATTATTATTATTATTATTATTATAGGATATATTATTATTATTATTATTATTATGGAGTTAGGGTGTGTGGAGGGGGAGGGAGCGATGCAGTTCAACATTATAATGGTGTATATTAATATAAATACCAAATATATATATACATGTAAATCATACGTAGTGAATACATAGTAGACATACCCCCTATACCCTACTGTCTCACATGTATATTTTTTGTATGCTTTCAATGGTTGGATATATACATCTACATATACTACATAGTTATATTGGAAGTACTGCGATAATTATGTCATTTTTGTACCATTATCAAAGTTCAATTACGAAAACAAAACTAGAAAATGAAAAACTAGTCTATTTTTTTTAACGAGGCAAAAATTCCATTCTATCTTAAGGTCTCATGCTTAAATTTATGCCTATGTTTACCTGATAATATGGTTAACTATGATAAAATACAGCTGACATTTAGAAGAAGTGTAGTATTCCCTTCTCCTGGCATCAAATATCAGGCAGTAAGCAGCAAGGGGGCAGGATTTTTGCCTCGTAAAAAACAAGGGGGCAGGATTTTTGCCTCGTAAAAAAAAGGGGGCAGGATTTTTGCCTCGTAAAAAAAAAGGGGGCAGGATTTTTGCCTCGTAAAAAAAAAGGGGCAGGATTTTTGCCTCGTAAAAAAAAAGGGGGCAGGATTTTTGCCTCGTAAAAAAAAGGGGGCAGGATTTTTGCCTCGTAAAAAAAAAGGGGGCAGGATTTTTGCCTCGTAAAAAAAAAATAGACTGCTACGTATGGTCAAAATTTGGTTCTTTTGAAATCAGGAGCTTAATGAAGAAAAAAAATTATACGTATGTTGAAGAAACAATTGCAAGCTTGCCATGTTAGACTATTTCAATGTAAGATTATGAAGCAGAAATATTTGGTGATGTATATAATATTAAGGAGTGTGTTATTGAGAAAGTTGACACCCATGGCTGTAAAATGAATACTTTTTTTTGCTCCTGTGTTTTGTATCCATTGAATGTAGTAGTAGGAGGAGGGGTAGTGGTGGTGGTGGTGGTGGTGGTAGAGGTAGTAGTTGTTGGTGTGAAGGATAGTAGTAGTAGTGGTGGTGGTGATGATGGTGGTAGAGGTAGTAGTTGTTGGTGTGAAGGATACAAGTAGTAGTGGTGGTGGTGATGGTGGTAGAGGTAGTAGTTGTTGTAAAGAATAGTAGTAGTAGTGGTGGTGGTAAAGGTGTGCGGGGGTGTTGAGTTGGGGGGACACTTACATCAGATTTGGATTTGATATGCTAGAGAGAGAGACAGAGAGAGAGACAGAGCAGATCTTGAGCTTACTACTGATAGGTAGATAGAAAACGAAGAGAGGGAGGTGGTAAAGAAATATGAAAATGGTAAACTAACTATTGCTAATATTTTTAGTTTTATCCTACTCTTACAGAACTAAAACATTAAGAGGGGGTTTAGGAAAAGAAAAAAAAAAAGTAACACTGAGTATGCATATTATTGATTTGGACATCCTACATCACACACACCCACAAACTCATTTATACACGCATGTCAATTCTATTCATGGAATTTCCTTCCATTGAAATATCTTAAATCCATTTAGAGTAGGCTCTGGCAAGCATTGTACTTTCGCCATACCACACACCACACCACCTTCTACATCAACTCACACTCAAACATAGCATGTGGAGTAGCTACACTGGGCGCTGTTAGAAATTTATGCCTGCCCAGGCAGCACAATTTTTCCCTTGCAATTTTCCGATGTCGTATTGGTTCTTTTGCTCTTGGAAGGGCTTGGCAAGGATTAGCCAAGTCATTGTCCAGAGGTGCGCCGCCCTGGAAAGGCGTAAGTTTACCCTGTTTCACATCCTTTCAGTCTACATTCCAGGTAAGGCTTGCATAGAAATCTAGGCCTTCAGGAAAAGTCATCGCCACAGACAACGAGCACTTTTTTGCAGTTCGACGGATTGGTTCTAATATTTGAAGCGCAGAAGTACAAGGATTTCAATGCCTTGCAACTAATTACCCGATTGTTTTTCAGATAAGGCTATCAGAATGCCACAAAGGGGCATCTATGACAAACCCTATGCCCGCACCGCATGGAATTGTGAACTTGAATAAAATTGAATTTATAGTCTGCATCAACTAAAGCCAGCACAACCACGGTGGATGGTCTCTCATCGCCAGACAAGTCAGACGCAGAGTTTGGCTTCTGCAGTGTAAATTTTCTCCCACCCAAGGCTCCAATACACATAGGGAAGTCCCACCTTGAAGAATAGTCTGAAGCAATCTTGTGCCATTCTTCCTCTGTTCCCGGCACCGTCAGGTAGCCTCCCTTCAGGACCTGATAGATGGCTCGGCACACCTCGGGGATGATGCAACACACCAGGCTGCGGCTGATGCAGAATTGTCTGGCCAGGGATTGCAGTGTCTCGCCTGAGGAAAACAAAAGGTAAACAATAGAGGTAATAAGGTTAAAAAATGCACATGCTGTGACAAAAAATATCTTATAAATAACAAATGCAATGCAATGTTACAGTGCTGAGTTAGATGCAAGTCCGGTAAAGCAGCCATCAGGACTTTTCCTTTAATACGGGGCTATTTCCAAATGTGCCAAAGTGCCAAGTGCCAAGGAGTGCCAAAAATTTGTGCCAAAAAATGTTGTGCCAAAAATTGTTGAGTGCCAAAATGTTTCGAGTGCCAAACAAATTTCAGTGCCAAAAAAATTTCAGTGCCAAAAAAATTGAGTGCCGAAAAATTTTGAGTGCCAACATTTTTAAGTGCCAAAACAATTTCAGTAGCAACATTTTTTAGTGCCAAACATTTTTGAGTGCCAAATAATTTTGAGTGCCAAACATTTTTGAGTGCCAAATAATTTTGAGTGCCAAATAATTTTGAGTGCCAAACATTTTTGAGTGCCAAATAATTTTGAGTGCCAAATATTTTGAGTGCCAAACATTTTTGAGTGCCATACATTTTTGAGTACCAAAAAATGTTGAGTGCCAAAAATGTAACTGGTTTTCTTTTGTATAACTACAGTATGTGTAGTGTTCAATAACCTACACGGAATAGCTATGACGTTACTTCATCCTGTGTTGCTTTATCTATGTAGTATGCTGTCTACAAATATTTAAAAGAATGGTATATCTTTTCATAAAAAAAAAATTCCCTCTCTTCCCTTTACTGGCAGCACTCTGGTGAAAATAAGAAAAAGTTTGCAGGAAGAAATACATGTTACTTTTCTGGGGGTTTTCATGATACACCTTTTCACTCTCAAATTAGAACAGAACTTCAAAATAAAACAAATTAATTTCAAAATATAATACGTAGATGAAGTTTTTCTTTTAATTTGAAATTCAATTATTTTAACTTAAAGTTCTGTTATTTTAATTTGAAGTTCAATAATTTTAATTTAAACTTCAGTTGTTTTAATCTAAACTTGTCATTTTAATCTAAACTTCAGTTGTTTTAATCTAAACTTCAGTCGTTTTAATTTAAACTTCAGTTGTTTTAATTTGAGAATCACTTGTTTTGATTTGAAGTTCAGTTGTTTTAATTTGAGAGTGAAAAGGTGTAGACAACATAATCTGACTGCATATCTCGGTATGCAAATATGGTATCATAAAATGGTGTTAATATTGGACAGAATGTCTTAGCAACATTTCTACAGACAGTTTCCTCGAGGAGGCAGCACCCACCTCGGGCCAAGTATCTCAGGGTGATCATGAGACGTTCCCCAACGGTCACCGCGGCCTTCATGCGCGTGTCCTGCTCCTCGATGACAGGAGTCACCAGACGCAGCAGGTGTTGGTACTGGGCCTTGTCCAGGAGAATATATTCATTGAGGGTGTGCGGGGCCTCCAGACTGAGCTCCCTCAGCAGGCGGTGGTACACACTCTCCTCGCGCCGCCGGGCTATCCAGGGGCGACTCCACACGCGGGGTGGCTCACCACAATCCTCACTGGATGTGTCTGAGGACTCTGAGGACTCCTCAGAGTCCTCAGAGTCGTCAGAGTCCTGCCGATTACGGCGATTAGCACACAAGGCCAGGGCAAGTGCAGCTGTTGAAACAGTAAGCACAAGAGTGGCGTGGGCGCTGCTATACATGGTGGAGTGTACACAGTCAAGGGTGAACACTGTGTGAATGAACTTGATGATGGCGGGCAGTCTGGGTCTGGACAACAACACTGTCACTGTGGCAAAGACTGGCCTGCCAGCTGCTGCTCTTTTGTCGCCGAAATGAAAATCGCGTGTGGAATGTGATATGGGAAGACGTCCGCGTCCGTTTGCCCCGGTAATTTGTATGTCAGTGTGAACAGCCTGACGAGTGGCGACGGGACACTATTGCTTGGTACTCTCGCTTCTTTGAAGGAGAATGGTGTCTTGGAGGACCAATCTTTGCAGCATCACACCACTT
>JACEEZ010017813.1:510000-577500 GCA_016584305.1 Chionoecetes opilio
CACTCACTCACAAAGTATTACTCAACGCATTCACTCACTCACTCACAAAGTATTACTCAACGCATTCACTCACTCACTCAAAGTATTAATCAACGCATTCACTCACTCACTCACAAAGTATTACTCAACGCATAACCTCGACATTAAAGTGAATCATGTTTCGAAACTATGAACGCGACCGAAGACTTGTTATTCAGTGAAAACCAAAAATCCTTCACGCGTCATATTGCTGTGGGTTTTTTTTTTCTTCTCGTTTTCTTCCTGTATTGTGGGATTACGGATCAAAGAAGTGAGAGAATGTGAGAGAATAAGTGAGGGAGTGAGACAATAAAGAGAGGAAGGATATACAAGCGTTGGGGTTCATTCATGAGCGTCAAGTTTCATTGCGTTTCGTCACATTCAGCCAACCGTCGAACAAGGCTATGAAAACAGTAATAAAGCTACTATAACGAAGAATCCCACCAAGATTATGATGTACTATGCAGCTACAACGATGGATAGTGACACGCAGACTAAAAATAGAAAAAAACTGAGGGAGGAAAGTATTGCATGTCGAAAGGAAATATGAATAAGATGGATACAAAAAATAAAGTGAACGAACAAGGCAATTAAAAACATGGTGAGAGAGAGAAGAGAGAGAGAGAGAGAGAGAGAGAGAGAGAGAGTAAGAGAGAGAGAGAGAGTAAAAGTGCTTGTAAAGGGCTGTTTGCAACCCCATATCCTGTTATAATCATTTTAAAATATTGTAAAATGGCAAACATAATAGAGTGTTAAAGAGAGAGAGAGAGAGAGAGAGAGAGAGAGAGAGAGAGAGAGAGAGAGAGAGAGAGAGAGAGAGGAGAGGAATATCTGACATGAATGAGGAAAGGAGGAGGAGGATGAAGAGGAGGATGAAGAGGAGGAGGAGGATGAAGAGGAGAAGGAGGATAATGAAGAGGAGGAGGAAGATGATGAAGAAGAGGATGAAGAGGAGGATGAAGAGGAGGAGGTAGATAGATAGATAAAGGGCAAAAAAATTAAATTGTGAAAAACTAATAAATTTTTTCATATGCGTCAGAGTAAGAAAGGAGCAACCAATTTATTTCGGGAGGTCATCTTGATATTTCTCTTCACCCCTTCACACCCAGATCTTTCCGTATCTATATAAAATCGTGCTGTTAGCCATAAAATTACGAAAAGTAACTGAATATACCAAATTAGTAGTCGACAAGGATACTAACCATGGTTATCTATAAAATATTCGGTTATAATGGAGGAGAGTTTCACGGTCGTTTTCAGAGACACCAACTATTTTTTCTTGGCCTACAATAGCTGCTTGTTGTAATGGTGCTTGTTTTATTTTGCGCAAACAAAAAAACAAACAAACAAACAAAAACAAAAACAAAAAACAAAAAATGAAACCTAACCAAACCAAACCAAACCTAACCAAACCTAACCAAACCTAACCTAAGGCGTTTTCTGCGGGGATCCTGATTGCAACCGAAAACTTTTCGGTTGCTCAAATTTCGATCCCTGTTCAACCGGTTATCCAGGGAAGATGATTGGCCCGACCCGCAAACATTTGTTGTTGTTGTTGTGACCGTTTGCAACCAAAAATTCCCCGCAAAAAACGCCTCTAACCTAACCTTACAAGTTTTAAAGAAACCTAACCTAACTTTAACCACAAATTATATTTTTTTTTTTTGGTTTGCGCAAAATAAAACAAGCACCATTAGAACAAGCATCTATTGTAGGCCAAGAAAAAATAGTTGGTGTCTCTGAAAACGACCGTGAAACTCTCCTCCATTATAACCGAATATTCCTTATATGCACTAAACATCGTCTTATGGTATACCCAAAGTACAATGGAAATTACATTCTGAGCCTCAAGGGGTTAAGGCAGTTTTAAGTCGTAGGAAGGTAGGAAAAAACTGAATCAGGATATGAGTTTGCGTTTATCATTGCAAGGACTAAAAAAGTGAAAATACTGGATAACTCTTGTAATAGTAAAGTAGGTTAGGTGTAGTGTAAAGGATGGAAGGTGGATAGGTGGCGTGGGGTGTGGGATAGGAAGTGGTAATTGATCAAAGGGGAAATAAGAAATATGATTAAGAATATTATTTGAGTGACAATTTTTTTCTGTGTCTTGTCTGTTTGTCTCTCTCTCTCTCTCTCTCTCTCTCTCTCTCTCTCTCTCTCTCTCTCTCTCTCTCTCTCTCTCTCTCTCTCTCTCTCTCTCTCTCTCTCTCTCTTTCTCTTTCTCTTTCTCTGTGCCATATGACCTCTGATGTCTGGCACATTCACCTTTTTTGGCATTAAATCTCTCTCTCTCTCTCTCTCTCTCCGTCTCTCTCTCTCTCTCTTCTCTCTCTCTCTCTCTCTCTCTCTATCTCTCTCTCTCTCCTCCTCTCTCTCTCTCTCTCTCTCTCTCTCTGTCTCAAGTCCGTCAGGGTGGCAAGGTTGGTAGAGACGTGAGCTCGCAATGTGCAGCGTCCCTGTGCATTCGGTCAGCGGTTCGAGTCCGCCTAGTTCGTGCTAACGTGGCGGCGCTTTGTATAGTCAATAACCTTGTAGTTGGTACTTGCAAAGTGTCTAGATAGGATGAAAATCTTCTCTCTCTCCTCTCTCTCTCTCTCTCTCTCTCTCTCTCTCTCTCTCTCTCTCTCTCTCTCTTCTCTCTCTCTCTCTCTCTCCCCCCTCTCTCTCTCCCCCCTCTCTCTCTCCCTCTCTCTCTCTCTCTCTCTCTCTCTCTCTACTCTCTCTCTCTCTCTCTCTCTCTCTCTTCTCTCTCTCTCTCCCCCTCTCTCTCTCTCTCTCTCCCCCCCCCTCTCTCTCTCTCTCTCTCTCTCTTTCTCTCATAACCCAGATAGTCTCACTCTCTCTTTCATTCTTGACCTTTCTCGTTAAAAACATGAATTTGTATATACGTGTGGATGAGACTGTGAGAGTGTGAGCCAGTCAGTGAGTGTGTGTGTGTGTGTGTGTGTATGTGTGTGTGTGTGTGTGTGTGTGTGTGTGTGTGTGTTTTTAGAGGTTATATTAAATGACACGCAGAAATAATACCTGCTCCACTACACACACACGAATAAATTGAACGAGGTAAAAAAATTTGCTCGCTGCTGCACATCCCCCCCCCCCCCCCCTCTCTCCTTGGCTTCATTATCTGTGCACCACACGTCAAGGTTAACTAGTAAAGCAAGAAGTATTTCCCCCTCCCCTCACCCCCTCTCTGTCTCTCTGTCTCTGTCTCTCTCTCTCTCTCTCTCTCTGTCTGTCTCTCTGTCTCTGTCTCTGTCTCTGTCTCTGTCTCTGTCTCTCTCAGTCTGTCTCTCTCAGTCTGTCTCTCTCTGTCTGTCTGTCTGTCTGTCTCTCTCAGTCTCTCTCAGTCTGTCTGTATGTCTCTTTCTCTGTGTCTCACTGTCTGTCTCACTGTCTGTCTCTCTCTCTCTCTCTCTCTCTCTCTCTCTCGTCCTCTCTCTCTCTCTCTCTCTCTCTCTCTCTCTCTCTCCTCTCTCTCTCTCTCTCTCTCTTCTCTCTCTCTCTCTGTCTCTCTCAGTCTGTCTGTATGTCTCTTTCTCTCTGTCTCTCTCTCTCTCTCTCTCTCTCTCTCTCTCTCTCTCTCTCTCTCTCTCTCTCTCTCTCTCTCTCCCCTCTCTCTCTCTCTCTCTCCTCTCTCTCTCTCTCTCTCTCTCTCTCTCTTTTCTGATGACCAAAACCCAATTCTCTGACTAGTAAAGCCATGACATTGCTATAGCCGTATTGGAAATTATCAGACAGTTTAAGAGGCACTGATAAATTAGGTTTGTATATTGTTTAGTAGCTCATGCATCTTGATCATCTCATGGTGTATAAAAAGAAAAAGATCTCTCTCTCTCTCTCTCTCTCTCTCTCTCTCTCTCTCTCTCTCTCTCTCTCTCTCTCTCTCTCTCTCTCTCTCTCTCTCTCTCTAAAGACACGTATCATCCACCCTACAGATGACCTTGGGCGTGCGAGTCTGCTGGGTGGCATGGGCGGCCTTGTGCATGGCGGGCGTGGAGGGACAGGCGGATGGTTCTTTCTGGTGGCAGACGAGCACGACGGCCCCGGAGGCAACCACTGTCGCGCCCTTAATCAGGTGTCAATGCGTCCCTTACTACCAATGTGTGGACGGCGTCATCACAACCTCCGGCGTCGACCTGATCGACATACGCGTTGGATCCGGCAACGACAACAAGCAGCCAGTTTACGACGTCGAGACATGCCCTGAGCTAATTCAGATATGTTGCAAGATTCCTGATGGTTCTGACCTCTCTACTACTACCCCTGCACCCCCTGTCACCACTACACTACCCCCAGACACCCCCTGCGATTGCGTTCCCCTGCTGGAGTGCAAGGATCCGAATCGTCTCGTGTCTGATGGAGGAGGTGACACTTCTTTGGCGCTCTTCGGCACTACCATCTCTCATTCTAAGTGTACTGGCGCCTTCTCGGTCTGTTGTGCTGCGGAGACCACAACCACAACCACGACCGTATCACTCCCGCAGAAGGAAAGCGAGTGCATCTGTGTAGCTCAAAACCTCTGTGGGGCTGACGGACGTGTGATTACTGACGGAGGAGGACTTATCAACATCAGATTCGACCCAGGTGCCTCCTCGTCCACACCACTTGCTTCTGGGGGATGTAGCGACCCTGAGGACATCTGCTGCTTGCCGCCCCCGCCTCCCACCACACCTACCACAGCACTACCGCAGAAGGAAAGCGAGTGTGTCTGTGTAGCTCAAAACCTCTGTGGGGATGATGGACGTGTGATTACTGACGGCGCAGATCTTATTAACATCAGATTCGGTCCTGGCTCCTCATCGTCATCGCCTCTTGCTAACGGGGGATGTAGGAACCCTGAGGACGTCTGCTGTTTGCCGCCCCCGCCCCCCACCACCCTTGCCCCGCCCACGTCTTCCGCGGCGCCCCTGCCTGGCTGTGGACGGAGGAATTATGGGGGCGTGCGAGTGAGTGTGTTGGTAGTGTTGGGGTGTTGGGTTGCTGGACACTGGTGATGGGTCTCTCGTAATTAGTTTACTCTATTACTTACTCTATATGTATTTATCTCTCTCCTCTTTCTCTCTGTCTCTGTCTGTCTGTCTGTTTCTCTGTCTGTTTGTTTCTCTGTCTGTCTGTTTCTCTGTCTGTCTGTTTCTCTGTCTGTCTGTTTCTCTGTCTGTCTGTTTCTCTGTCTGTCTGTTTCTCTGTCTGTCTGTTTCTCTGTCTGACTGTTTCTCTGTCTGTCTCTCCTCTCTCTCTCTCTCTCTCTCTCTCTCTCCTCTCTCTCTCTCTCTCTCTCTCTCTCTCTCTCTCTCCCCTCCCCCCCCCGTAGTACTTCAAGTGTTTTAATTTTGCTTTTTTCCTCTACAGTTCTTTCACTACTAATCCTAAAGTGTGTTTGTGTTTGTCTTTCTTGTGTGTTTCTGTCTCGATTTAATTTCTTTTACGCTTTGTCTATTTTCTTTCCCTTATTTTCTTTTATTTATTTTCATCAACTTTTTTCCCTTTTTTCCTCAGTTTTTTTTTCTCGCTTTTTCGTAATTCTTTTCAATTTTTTTTACCTCATTTAATCCGTTTGTCTTTTCCTTTGTCTTCTCTTCTGTCTTTATTGTTTCCTGTGTTTGTTTCTTTATTTTGTCTTATCTATTCTTCATTGCTATTTCGTGTACCTAGTGTCTTCTCAGCTGATTTCCTAGATCTTTCTTGCCATTCTATTTTTTCTTAAATTTTTCTTTCTATTTTTTCTTTAATTTTTCTTTCCTTCCTTTCTATTTTTTCTTAAATTTTTCTTTCTTTCCTTTCTTTTTTTCTTAAATTTTTCTTTCTTTCCATTCAATTTTTTCTTTAATTTTTCTTTCTTACCTTTCTTTTTTTTCTTTAATTTTTCTCTTTTTTTTCTTAAATTTTTCTTTCTTTCCTTTCTTTTTTTTCTTTAATTTTTTTTTCTTTTTTTCTTAAATTTTTCTTTCTTACCATTCTTTTTTTTCTTTAATTTTTCTTTCTTTTTTTTCTTTAATTTTTCTTTCTTTCCTTTTTTTTTCTTTAATTTTTCTTTCTTTTTTTTCTTAAATTTTTCTTTCTTACCTTTCCTTTTTTTTTTTTTTTTTCCTTTTTTTTTTTTCTTTTTTTTTTTTTCTTTCTTTCCTCCCCTGTCATTCATATAACTTTCCATTCTTTTTTTTCCAATCTTTCTTCCTTCATCTCTTTCCTCTTTCCTTTCCTTTGAGTTTTCCTTTATTGCTTGCTTCCTCCTTCACTGCCTTCTTCATTTCTTTCTTTCTTTTCATCTGTTTTTCATTTCATTCTTTTCTTCTTTTCCTAACGCTTCGTCCTCTATTATTTCCTTCACTTCCTCCTTTCTTTCCTCTATTCCTTTTCTTCCTTCATTCCTTTTCTTCCTTCATTCCTTTTCTTCCTTCATTCCTTCATTCCTTCGATCTTTCACTGAACCTTAATTATTCTTTACTACTCATTTGTTAGTTTCCCTCGTTCTCTCCTTCCCTCACACTCTGGCCTATCACGTTTTTCCCTCCCTCTCTCACGCACTCCTCCTCCTCCTCCTCCTCCTCCTCCTCCTCCTCCTCCTCCTCCTCCTCCTCCTCCTCCTCCTCCTCCTCCTCCTCCTCCTCCTCCTCCTCCATGTCATTCCTCATTCTTCCTCACGATTTCCCGCCTCTTCTCCTCCTCCTCCTCCTCCTCCTCCATGTCATTCCTCATTCTTCCTCACGATTTCCCCGCCCCTCCTCCTCCTCCTCCTCTTCCTCCTCCTCCTCCTCCTCCTCCTCCTCCTCCTCCCCCCCTCCTCCTCCTCCTCCTCCTTACCCTCCCCTCTCCCTCACCCCCCCCTCCACCTCTTCATTCCTTGCACACGTAGTTAAGGTTCTTGTGGAAAAATAAACGCACACATGTATACCAAAGCACCATGTGTACCTAAACAAACGCACACATGTCTACCAAAGCACCATGTGTACCTAAACAAAACGCACACATGTCTACCAAAGCACCATGTGTACCTAAACAAAACGCACACATGTCTGCCAAAGCACCATGTGTACCTAAACAAAACGCACACATGTCTACCAAAGCACCATGTGTACCTAAACAAAACGCACACATGTCTACCAAAGCACCATGTGTACCTAAACAAAACACGCACACATGTCTACCAAAGCACCATGTGTACCTAAACAAAACGCACACCTGTCTACCAAAGCACCATGTGTACCTCTCACCTTCATGTATTTACGTACATGTGTGTATATACCAATGGGTTGTAGTGGCTTGTGTTGTGTACGTATGTGTGTGTGTATGTATGTGTGCATTTGTAAATTTGGCTTTTATGCACGAATACGTACTTACATACTCACATACATAAAATTTAAGTAGTTATATACATACATACATACGCACGTACACATGTAAACACGCTTATCACAGTATTATAGATGTAGTTTTGATAGTTTGTTTGTAGTTTGTTTGTTTGTACAGTAGTTTGTAGTTTGTTTGTAGTTTGTTGATGTATACGTAGTCTACATGTACACGTAGTCATTTGTTTGTTGCCATGTGTGTATACTGGCTTAATAAATTTCATGCATGTTTGTGTTTTGTTTGTTTTTTTGTTTGTTATTGCACCAGTTTTAATTGTCTGTCAGTGTATCTGTGTCTGTCTGTCTGTCTTAATTTGTCTGTATCTCTCTTTCTCTGTTTGTCTGTCTGTTTCTTTGTCTGTCATTTAGTTTGTCTGTCTATCTCTGTTTGTCAGTACGTATGTAGCCTATCTCTCTCTCTCTCTCTCTCTCTCTCTCTCTCTCTCTCTCTCTCTCTCTCTCTCTCTCTCTCTCTCTCTCTCTCTCTCTCTCTCTCTCTCTCTCTCTCTCTCTCTCTCTCTCTCTCTCTCTCTCTCTCCACACACACGACACCACCACCAAAAATTAACAACAACAATGGTCTATCTAATGTACTATCTGTGCATATCTCGTCGTCTTTTCATTTAACACTAATTAATACCTCGTAACTATTATAATTTTTCAGTAATAACTCACCTGTGTGTAGCATTATATGGGATCTTCAGAAAGGTAAGAACACAATTAAGGCTTAGTGGTTGAGTGGTCGCTTGATGTGCTTAAAAACCCAGGTTCGATGCCTTAAAAAAACACTTGAAATAACTAACTTCTCTACCCTTTAACCCCTTGAGGCCCAGAACGTAATTTCCATTGTAATTTGACTACCATTAGACGATTTTTAGTGAATATAATTAATATTTTATAGATATGACCTGTTTAGTATCCTTTTCGAGTAACTAATGTTGTATATTCAGCTACTTTTTGTTATTTTATGGCTGGAAAACATACAATTTTTTATAGCAATGGAAAGATCTGAGTGTGAAGGGGTTAAGCCATCTGTGTGATTAATAAAAAAAAATCCCGTTTGACACCGAATTCCCTTTGGTGGACGAAACTATTTTTTTCTGGTGAGTTTTGGTGTTTTTAATTAATCTGCTAACCGTTTCTGTCGCAAATAATTTTAGTTTTTTTATGATTTGCGACAAAAAATATTGAATAACAAATGGAACCGAACCTACCATATACACTTGGTAAAAAAAAAAAAAAAAAAAAAAAAAAAAAATATATATATATATATATATATATATATTACACACAAACCTCGATTTCCCGGACTAATAGGGGGGAGCACTGGTCGGGAACCGCAAAAGTCCGGGAATCGCAAGTTAAAAAAAAAAAAAAAAAAAAAAAAAAAAAAAAGTCCGATGCCATTACCCACCCCCGGACGTTTATTCTACTCTAGTATTTACTGTCCGGCAACCGACAATATCAACTACCCCGCCGCGGACTTTTACGTCCGCTGAGCATGCAGCCACCTGGCGGGAGGCAGCAGAAAGTGTTCAATAGTCTCAAGAGACGTTCCTGCACCAGGGGCAGTGGGGGTCAGGGGACTAACGGAGGCTGTGCAGGTGAACTGTGAGTGTCGTGTGCCCAAATGTAAACAACACGACCGCTGAGCATGCTGCCACCTGGCGGGAGGCAGCATAAAGTGTTCAATAGTCTCAGAAATGTTCTTGCACCAGGGGCAGTGGGAGTCAGGTGACTGACGGAGGCAGTGCAGGTGAACCGTAAGTGTCTCGTGTGCCAAATGTAAACAATCGACCGCTGAGCATGCTGCCACCTGGCGGGAGGCAGCATAAAGTGTTCAATAGTCTCAAAAATGTTCTTGCACCAGGGGCAGTGGGAGTCAGGTGACTGACGGAGGCTGTGCAGGTGAACCGTAAGTGTCTCGTGTGCCCAAATGTAAACAATACGACCGCTGAGCATGCTGCCACCTGGCGGGAGGCAGCATAAAGTGTTCAATAGTCTCAGAAATGTTCTTGCACCAGGGGCAGTGGGAGTCAGGTGACTGACGGAGGCTGTGCAGGTGAACCGTGAATGTTGTGTGCCCAAATGTAAACAATACGACTGCTGAGCATGCTGCCACCTGGCAGGAGGCGCGGACACTGACCAGGGGTGACAAGAGACGCTCGGACCGCCGGACGACTTGGTCAATTTACGAACAGGACCAGGCATTTCAACGTAAAAAAAAAAATAAAAAAAAAAAAAAAAAAAAATAAAAAAATGTCCGAGACTGATATATCCCCGGACCTCGGATTTTGTCCGGCAAATCCGATATCCGGGAAATCGAGGTCCGGGAAATCGAGGTTTGTGTGTATATATATATATATAATATAATAAAAAAAAAAAAAAAAATAGTAAATAAATAAAATAAAGAACCCGAACCCGTATCTATCACATACACTTCTTGGTATTAAAAAAAAAAAAAATACACCTAACCTAATTTTTATCTAACCTAACTTATGCCTAACCTAACCTAACCTCTATCTAACTACGTATACAAAATAAGATAAAATAAAATGAAAGTGATTAGCAACAGAAACGGTTAGCAAATGAATTCAAAACACATCAAAACTCACCAGAAAAAATAGTTTCGTCCATCAAAGTGAATTCGGTGTCAAACTGGAATAACACCATAATAACTTTAAAAATGTGTGAAATAGTATCCGATTCCTTATATAAGTTGGTGTGACAGGTTCCAAGTCCACCATAATAACTTTAAAAATGTGTGAAATAGTATCCGATTCTATATATAAGTTCACGTGACAGGTTCCAATTCTACCATAATAACTTAAAAAATGTGTGAAATAGTATCTGATTCTTTATGCAAGTTGGTGTGACAGGTTCCAATTCCACCATAATAACTTTAATAATGTGTGAAATAGTATCCGATTCTTTATATAAGTTGGTGTGACAGGTTCCAAGTCCACCATAATAACTTTAAAAATGTGTGAAATAGTATCCAATTCTATATATAAGTTCACGTGACAGGTTCCAATTCTACCATAATAACTTTGAATAAATTGTTGAAATAGTATCGATCTATATAAGTTTCCGTGACAGGTTCCATCACATAATAACTTAAAAATGTGTGAAATAGTATCCGATTCCTTATATAAGTTGGTGTGACAGGTTCCATATTCTACCATAATAAACTTTAAAAATGTGTGAAATAGTATCCGATTCCTTATATAAGTTGGTGTGACAGGTTCCAAGTCACCATAATAACTTTAAAAATGTGTGAAATAGTATCCGATTCTTTATATAAGTTGGTGTGACAGGTTCCAAGTCCACCATAATAACTTTAAAAATGTGTGAAATAGTATCCGATTCTTTATATAAGTTGGTGTGACAGGTTCCAAGTCCACCATAATAACTAAAAAAAATGTGTGAAATAGTATCCGATTCTATATATAAGTTGGTGTGACAGGTTCCAAGTCTCTTCAGGTTCGCGTGTTGGGGTTCGGGGACGGGGAGAGTCAGTTCGGAGAGTTCCCGTGGGTGGCCGCCATTCTCACGCCCATCCCTGACGCCTCGCCGCCCATGCTGCAGTTTGTGGGCGGCGGAACCCTCATACACCCTCGCGTTGTGCTGACAGCCGCCCATAAAGTGTACAGGTGAGAGAGAGAGATTTAGTTTACATCCTTTCTCAATTATTTGCTTTAACACATTTCTATCTCTTCACTCTTATTATCTCTCGATCTCTTCACTCTTCACATTTCTAAGCATAATTTTCCTTCTTCCCAGCCATACATTGCTCACAAATAACTTTCCCATTACCCTTTTCTCATCCCTTTTATTTAAATCATACTTCCTCTTTCCTTTCCAAATTATCTTTTCTTAAAATTGTACTTTTCTATCTGTCTGTCTGTCTGAAAACACAAATCTTTTCTCCTCTATATCCTCGCATCACGATATCTGTGTCTCTTCTCCATCCATTAGATATCTGTGTCTCTTCTTCATCCATTAGATATCTGTGTCTCTTCTTCATCCATTAGATATCTGTGTCTCTTCTTCATCCATTAGATATCTGTGTCTCTTCTTCATCCATTATCTCTCATTCCGCGTCAACTCTTTTTCTTTCTTTATCCTCACATCACAAACAGTCTCTCTATCTGTCTCGTATTATTATCTCCCTTTCCGCGTCACCCCTTCTTCAGGAGCGGCAGGGATCCGCTGGTGGTGCGCCTGGGGGAGTGGGATACACAGAGGGAGGAGGAGCCCTACCCCCACCAGGACGTCGCCGTGGCCAAGGTCATCCTGCACGAGGACTTCAACGAATCAACGCTTTATAACGACGTGGCGCTGCTCTTCCTGGAGGTGAGGCGGAAGGGAGGGTTGGGGTGGGGTCTAGTTGAAGGGGTAGTGGTGGTCTCTTTTATTAATATAAAGTTTCAAGCCACATTTCGTTTGTATTCCAAAGAGTAATCAAACATATGGCTGGCGAGGAGACTGCGCAATATCCCGCGATATTTACCCCGGGATATTTACGATATAACCCTACGCAATGGGATATTGCGTCACGAGAATATACTTTTCAGTCTGTCAATATAACAAAACACTGATATTACGATGTTCACCTCTAGAGACGCGTATTCAAGGTATCCAAAAAGCCGCGCCATTACTGCTGCAGTGGCGTCATGACTGCTGCAGTCATGGCACCACTGCAGCAGTAATGGCACCACTGCAGCAATCATGGCACCACTGCAGCAGTCATGGCGCCACTGCAGCAGTCATGGCGCCACTGCAGCAGTCATGGCACCACTGCAGCAGTCATGGCGCCACTGCAGCAGTGGTGCCATGACTGCTGCAGTGGTGCCATGACTGCTGCAGTGGTGCCATGACTGCTGCAGTGGCGCCATGACTGCTGCAGTGGTGCCATGACTGCTGCAGTGGTGCCATGACTGCTGCAGTGGCGCCATGACTGCTGCAGTGGTGCCATGACTGCTGCAGTGGTGCCATGACTGCTGCAGTGGTGCCATGACTGCTGCAGTGGCGCCATGACTGCTGCAGTGGTGCCATGACTGCTGCAGTGGTGCCATGACTGCTGCAGTGGCGCCATGACTGCTGCAGTGGTGCCATGACTGCTGCAGTGGTGCCATGACTGCTGCAGTGGTGCCATGACTGCTGCAGTAGTGCCATGACTGCTGCAGTGGTGCCATGACTGCTGCAGTGGTGCCATGACTGCTGCAGTGGTGCCATGACTGCTGCAGTGGTGCCATGACTGCTGCAGTGGTGCCATGACTGCTGCAGTGGTGCCATGATTGCTGCAGTGGTGCCATGACTGCTGTAGTGGTGTCATGACTGCTGCAGTGGTGCCATGACTGCTGTAGTGGTGCCATGACTGCTGCAGTGGTGCCATGACTGCTGCAGTGGTGCCATGACTGCTGCAATGGTGCCATGACTGCTGCAGTAGTGCCATGACTGCTGCAGTGGTGCCATGACTGCTGCAGTGGTGCCATGACTGCTGCAGTGGTGCCATGACTGCTGCAGTGGTGCCATGACTGCTGTAGTGGTGCCATGACTGCTGCAGTGGTGCCATGACTGCTGCAGTGGTGCCATGACTGCTGCAGTGGTGCCATGACTGCTGCAGTGGTGCCATGACTGCTGCAGTGGTGCCATGACTGCTGCAGTGGTGCCATGACTGCTGCAGTGGTGCCATGACTGCTGCAGTGGTGCCATGACTGCTGCAGTGGTGCCATGACTGCTGCAGTGGTGCCATGACTGCTGCAGTAGTGCCATGACTGCTGCAGTGGTGCCATGACTGCTGCAGTGGTGCCATGACTGCTGCAGTGGTGCCATGACTGCTGCAGTGGTGCCATGACTGCTGCAGTGGTGCCATGACTGCTGCAGTGGTGCCATGACTGCTGCAGTGGTGCCATGACTGCTGCAGTGGTGCCATGACTGCTGCAGTGGTGCCATGACTGCTGCAGTGGTGCCATGACTGCTGTAGTGGTGTCATGACTGCTGCAGTGGTGCCATGACTGCTGCAGTGGTGCCATGACTGCTGCAGTGGTGCCATGACTGCTGCAGTGGTGCCATGACTGCTGCAGTGGTGCCATGACTGCTGCAGTGGTGCCATGACTGCTGCAGTGGTGCCATGACTGCTGCAGTAGTGCCATGACTGCTGCAGTGGTGCCATGACTGCTGCAGTGGTGCCATGACTGCTGCAGTAGTGCCATGACTGCTGCAGTGGTGCCATGACTGCTGTAGTGGTGTCATGACTGCTGCAGTGGTGCCATGACTGCTGTGTTATGGGTGTGGGTATGGGCGTGGTATGGGTGTGGGTATGGGCGTGTTATGGGTGTGGGTATGGGCGTGTTATGGGTGTGGGTATGGGCGTGTTATGGGTGTGGGTATGGGCGTGGTATGGGTGTGGGTATGGGCGTGTTATGAGTGTGGGTATGGGCGTGTTATGGGCGTATGTGTTGTTACCTTGGGCATGGGATAGAATTGCAGATAGACAGGAAGAGAGGAAATATCGGAAACATTATTGAAGTGAAACAGAGACAGAAGTAGACGAGCATTGCGACAGCTTGCTTTGATGTGAATAACTAATGAAAAACTCTACCAAGATTCGTTTATTAGATACTTTTTTGTCCGTGATTTTGACCAAAGTAACAGCTTGCCAAGAGGTTTGAAGGTTAGTAGAAGACGTGCATGCCAAAAGATATTAGTCCTTCATAGGTAGTAAACGAGATATGGCTGGAGCGATAAAGCGAATCTTAACCAAAAAACTCCGCTGAGGTGGTGACTGAAGCTAAGCATGATTGGTGATAGTGGTGATGAATAACTGATGACTGGAGATGACGTTGTTACAGGAGGTGGTGGTGTTGATGTGAATAACAATGAAAAACTCCGCCGTACGTGGTGATGACTGAAAAGTGAAAATAAGCAGTAGCCTATTGATGATAGTGGTGATGATGATAATGGTGATGACGTTGTTCCAGGAGACGGTGGTGTTGACGTCAATAACTAGTGAAAAACTCCGCCGTGGTGATGACAGAAAAGTGAAAATATGCATGATTGATGATAGTGGTGATGAGTGAGGATAGTAATGGTGATGACGTTGTTCCAGGAGACGGTGGTGTTGACGTCAATAACTAATGAAAAACTCCGCCGTGGTGATGACAGAAAAGTGAAAATATGCATGATTGATGATAGTGGTGATGAGTGATGATAGTAATGGTGATGACGTTGTTCCAGGAGACGGTGGTGTTGACGTCAATAACTAATGAAAAACTCCGCCGTGGTGATGACAGAAAAGTGAAAATATCCATGATTGATGATAGTGGTGATGAGTGATGATAGTAATGGTGATGACGTTGTTCCAGGAGGATGTGGTGTTGCGGCCTCACGTCAACACCATCTGCCTGGCGGAGGACGCGGCGCAGGTGGACTGGTCAAAGTGTGTCATCAACGGCTGGGGTGTTGACGCCTTCGGTAAGGGAGGAGGGGGAGGAGGAGGAGGCTTGGTGTATGTAGGGGAGAGCGGGGCAGGTTGCATCGAGGGTAGGTTGCATCATTGCCTCTAACTCGCATGTTATCACACGTACATCGTCTTACTACTACTACTACTACTACTACTACTACTACTACTGCTACTGCTACTACTACTACTGCTACTACTACTACTACTACTACTACTACTACTACTACTACTACTACTACTACTACTACTACTACTATAAACTACTACTACTACAACTATAAACTACTACTACTACAACTATAAACTACTACTACTACAACTATAAACTACTACTACTACAACTATAAACTACTACTACTACAACTATAAACTACTACTACTACAACTATAAACTACTACTACTACAACTATAAACTACTACTACTACAACTATAAACTACTACTACTACAACTATAAACTACTACTACTACAACTATAAACTACTACTACTACAACTATAAACTACTACTACTACAACTATAAACTACTACTACTACAACTATAAACTACTACTACTACAACTATAAACTACTACTACTATAACTATAAACTACTACTACTACAACTATAAACTACTACTACTACAACTATAAACTACTACTACTACAACTATAAACTACTACTACTACAACTACAACAACAATAATAATAATAAAAAAAGTGAATGCGAGTGTTAGAGGCAATATGATGCAACCTACCCTCGATGCAACCTGCCCCGCTCTCCCCTATACGATGTGTGTCTAGTTCATTATCTAGTATCTAGTTATATTATGCCACATCCTATATTTTCCATTGACTTGTGTTTTTACTTATTTGCTTTTCTATTTACTGACTTTCTGTATTCCGCTCAATTTACTAACCCATCATTCCGTCCTTTACCCCTCCCCCCCCCTTCCCATGTTCTTATGCACTCTATATATCTCAGTCGACTAACTCATGTAGGCTGTCCCTTACTCTAATGTACAGGAACTACCACGTGTAGGTCTCACAGCCTCTTGTAGCTTCCTTATTTTCTCATTTTCTCATGTTTTTAACTCATGCATGTCCTTCCTTATTTTAGCGTACAGGAACTACCACGTGTAGGTCTCACAGCCTCTTGTAGCTTCCTTATTTTCTTATGTTCTTAACTCATGTACACTGTCCCTTACTCTACCTTACAGAAACTACCACGTGTAGGTCTCACAGCCTCTTGTAGCTTCCTTATTTTCTTATGTTCTTTTTCTTCAAGTTTTTTCTCCTTCATCTTTTTTCTTCTTCTAGTTTTTCTCCTCCATCATCATCATCATCATGTTCCAGTTTTTGTTCCACTACTTTTTTTAACAGGAACTACCACGTATAGGTCTCACAGCCTCTTGTAGCTGCCTTATTTTCCTGTTTTTATGTAGTATTCTCCCTCCCCTCCCAGGCACCACCCAGTTCCAGGCCATTATGAAGAGCCTCACCCTTCCCCTGGTGGACAGCAACACCTGCCAGGACCGCCTCAGGACCACCAGGCTCGGCTCCCTCTTCAACCTGCACCCCACCTTCCTGTGTGCCGGCGGGGAGGCGGGGAAGGACGCCTGCAAGGTGGGGAGGAGGAGGTGGTGGTGCAGGGATAGACACTTGTTTTATAGTGGCAAATGAGAACAGACAATAGGTAGCAGGATTTTTTTATTTCTCTCTCTCTCTCTCTCTCTCTCTCTCTCTCTCTCTCTCTCTCTCTCTCTCTCTCTCTCTCTCTCTCTCTCTCTCTCTCTCTCTCTCTCTCTCTCTCTCTCTCTCTCTCTCTCTCTCTCTCTCTCTCTGTCTTATAGTGGCAAACAATGAGAGCAAACAATAGGTAGAACGATTTTTTTTTTTCTCTCTCTCTCTCTCTCTCTCTCTCTCTCTCTCTCTCTCTCTCTCTCTCTCTCTCTCTCTCTCTCTCTCTCTCTCTCTCTCTCTCTCTCTCTCTCTCTCTCTCTCTCTCTCTCTCTCTCTCTCTCTCTCTCTCTCTCTCTCTCTCTCTCTCTCTCTCTCTCTCTGTCCATATGTGTCCTTTTAGTCATAAGAAGAAGACAACACAAAAAGTAAATTAAGTTATAAATTCAATGTAGATCCATATTTCTCAAACCTTATTAATTATTGTGAATGATAATGAGGCAAAATTATCACTCATTAACAACACTAACTCGTACTAAATAAAGTCAATCAATCAAAGACAAAAATCATAGAAGAACATTAGCTTATAATTTACTGTTGACCTCCATTCACTTCTCTCGCACAAGGTATTATAGTATATTTTTTCTCCCTCTTTCAATCTTCAGGGTGATGGCGGGGGTCCTTTGGCATGTGCTCAGCTCTCCCAGCCTGGACATTACCTGCTGGTGGGGCTGACGGCGTGGGGCGTTGGGTGTGGGCGTGAGGGGCTGCCGGGGGTCTACGTCAATATCCCACACCTGCAGTCCTGGATCACCACCAACCTGCAGCAAAATTTGGCCCAGGACGGTTCTCACAGTCCCCTGCAGGCAAGTTTACCCCTTGTGACCCAGAACGTAATTTCCATTGTAATTTGGGCACCATTAGACTATTTTTAGTGACTATAAGCAAGGTTTTATAGATATGACCTGTTTAGTATCCTTGTCCACTAACTAAATTGGTATATTCAGTTACTTTTCGTAATTTTATGGCTTGACAACATACAATTTTTTATAGCAAAGGAAAGATCTGGGCGTGAAGGGGTTAACCTTATGTGTCTGTGTGGTAATGAGAGAGAGAGAGAGAGAGAGAGATTTATAAAGTATAATAAGAAAAACTAAATTCGAAAAGAAAAAAATGCTTTCAAATATCACTGGGGAACAAATTTTTGTTGAGTTAGGTCTGACACTTGTTATTACGTAATTTTTGGGTGCTGAATCCAAAACTGATCTCAGTTTTTCTCTATCACGTCAAGTTTTTGAACTGTAGGATTTTCGTTTTCTTAAAAAATATGAAAAATACTGTACATAACAGTAACAGTGCTTATTTTATAAAAAGTTGCAAATGTTAACATACAATGATAAATGAAAGAAATAGGCATGAATAGAATGTTTATTTAACATTATCATGTTTTTAGAAAGGATAAGGCTATAATTGTGTGCAGGTTAAGGTAAAAATTTACGTTTGTAGCTTTGTCTGGAGTGTTCAACTTGAGGACTATCGCGTTTGATGCTCCAACAATAGTCAGCCATCATATGCACATCCCATCTACCCTGGTAACGTTCTTCCATAACCTTCAAATCTTGGTGAAATCGTTCACCTTGCTCGTCGCTAGCAGCACCAAGATTTTCCGGAAAGTTGGCAAGATGGCTATGCAAAAAATGTACTTTAATACTCATGTTGCAACCAAGCGCTTTGTAGCTCTCCAATAGTTTCTGAACAATTTCTGTGTAATTACTTGCACGTGTATTTCCAAGAAAGTTTTTGACGACGTCTTTGAATGATAGCCAAGCATTCTTTTCAAGGTCTGACATAGTACCGTTGAAATGTTCATCTTTGATGAGCTGTCGAATTTGTGGACCATCAAACACACCGGCCTTGATTTTTTCAATTGACAGTCCAGGAAATGCCAAGATGATGTACTTCAAACAGTCGCCATCAGTTGACAATGCTTTTACAAATTGTTTCATGAGACCTAGTTTTATGTGCAGAGGTGGGAATATTATTTTCTTCCTGTCAACAAGTGGCTCATGTACAATGTTAGGATCTCCAGGTTTAAGATCAGATCTCGGAGGCCAATTCGTCTGAACCCAATGCTTCTCTCGAGCTCTGCTATCCCACATACAGAGAAAGCAGGGATACTTTGTGTATCCACGTTGTTGACCAAGAAGGAAGGACACCATTTTAAGGTCAACACAGATGATCCAATTGTGTTTGTCATATTGCAATAACTCAATGACTCTCTTTACATCTCCATATTCTTCACGAAGACAGACCGAATGCCCAATAGGGACTGCGCCAAACAAATTGCCAAAACAAAAAAAGTTTTACTACAGCTCACAAGTGGAATTTTGCTTATCTGGAGGGTAAGCTGTGGAGAAAAAACTTGACGTGCTAGAAAAAAACTGACTACAGATTTGGAATCAGCATGCCAATTTTAGTCTAAATAAGCTCAAAAATCTAACTCAACAATTTTTTTTCTTCAAATTGTTCCCCAGTGATATAGAACGTTGCAAAAAAAAACTGCAAAATGATGTAGAATAAAAAAAAGAAACTAAAGAAATAAAAAAAGATACTGATAATAATTATAAAACTAACAAAAAAATATGGAGTGAAGAGAGAGAGAGAGAGAGAGAGAGAGAGAGAGAGAGAGAGAGAGAGAGAGAGAGAGAGAGAGAGAGAGAGAGAGAGAGAGAGAGAGAGAGAGATGTATAGAGAGAGAGAGAGAGAGAGAGAGAGAGAGAGAGAGAGAGAGAGAGAGAGAGAGAGAGAGAGAGATGTATAGATAGATGGATGTAGGACTTCTGTTATTTGTTATTGCCACCGCTTTGAAGGAGCTCTTAAAACATGGCTACCAGTAATTCCTCTAGTGTGGTCCTGATAGATAAACAGACACATCAACAGATAAATAGATAGCAGCAAACAAATGTAACCTAACCTAACCTAACCCAACCCAACCCAACCCAACCTAACCTAACCCAACCTAACCTAACCTAACCTAACCCAACCCAACCCAACCCAACCCAACCCAACCCAACCCAACCCAACCCAACCCAACCCAACCCAACCCAACCCAACCCAACCCAACCCAACCCAACCCAACCCAACCCAACCCAACCCAACCCAACCCAACCCAACCCAACCCAACCCAACCCAACCCAACCCAACCCAACCCAACCCAACCCAACCCAACCCAAACTAACCTAACCTAACCTAACCTAACCTAACCCAACCTAACCTAGTGTCAATCAAAGGAAAATGACAACTATAATACATATAATGAATGAAATATAGAAACTTCCAAACTAACCTTGTTCACTTTAACCCCTTGAGACCCAGAACGTAATTTCCATTGTAATTTGGGTACCACTTAGACGATTTGTAGTGACTATAAGCAATATTTTAGAGCTATGACCTGTTTTGTATCCTTGGCCACTAACTAATTTGGTATTTTCAGTGACTTTTCGTTATTTTATGGCTAACAACAAATGATTTTATATATTAATGGAAAGATCTAGGTGTGAAGGGGTTAAAACAGAATCATTTTTAATTATATTTTGTGCTTGACTTTGCAGGCTGATGTGAGTGTAGGTGAGACGCAGCAAGGAGGAGGAAGAGGACAAGGAGGAGGAGGAGGAGGAGGAGGAGGAAGGGAAGAGAAACGAAGAATGAACCAGGAGAGAAGAGAGGAGAGGCAGAGAGAAAGAGAAGATAGGATGAACCAGAGAGAAGAGAGAAGGAGACAGAGGGAACAAAGGAGGCAAAACAGACAGCAGAATAAGAATGCAAGGTAATGAGAGAGAGAGAGAGAGAGAGAGAGAGAGAGAGAGAGAGAGGAGAGAGAGAGAGAGAGAGAGAGAGAGAGAGAGAGAGAGAGAGAGAGAGAGAGAGAGAGAGAGAGAGAGAGAGAATCACTATGGTAGCTATGATAGTAAGATATTAATTCATCAAAAGGCAATTGGATCCCTGGCATTTTATTTTATTTTATAGGAGAAGAGAGAGAGAGAGAAGACGAGAGAGAGAGAGAGAGAGAGAGAGAGAGAGAGAGAGAGAGAGAGAGAGAGGAGAGAGAGAGAGAGAGAGAGAGAGAGAAGAGAGAGAGATGAGAGAGAGAGAGAGAGAGAGAGAGAGAGAAGAGACTGAGAGTGAGAGCAGGAGAGAGGAGGAGAGAGACGAGAGAGAATAAACTAGTGGAAGCAGAAGAGAGAGGAAGTATAAACAGTGGATGCAAGGATAGAGAGAGAGAGAGAGAGAGAGAGGAGAGATGAGAGATGAGAGAAGAGAGACGAGAGAGATGAAAGAGGAGAGAGAGAGAGAGAGAGAGAGAGAGTATATACATAAATATACATAGCACACTAACTTTTGTATTGTAGAAAAATGATATAGTTCCTTATAATGTAGCTTAATTTGATCTTTCTTGAAGGAAAACTTGCTATTACAAAACACAGATCTTAAGGTGTTATAATGAAGTTCTGATGTATGTAATAATCTATCGTAACTTAATGATTGACAATAGTACTTCCTCGCTTTGCTATTACCTCATGAAGTAACTATTCTATTCTAACTCTTATTCTATTCATGCTAACTCTTATTCTATTCATGCTACTCTTATTCTATTCATACTAACTCTTATTCTATTCATGCTAACTCTTATTCTATTCATGCTAACTCTTATTCTATTCTATTCTAACTCTTATTCTATTCATGCTAACTCTTATTCTATTCATGCTACTCTTATTCTATTCATGCTAACTCTTATTCTATTCATGCTAACTCTTATTCTATTCTAACTCTTATTCTATTCATGCTACTCTTATTCTATTCATGCTAACTCTTATTCTATTCATGCTAACTCTTATTCTATTCATGCTACTCTTATTCTATTCATGCTAACTCTTATTCTATTCATGCTACTCTTATTCTATTCATGCTAACTCTTATTCTATTCATGCTAACTCTTATTCTATACATGCTAACTCTTATTCTATTCATGCTAACTCTTATTCTATTCATGCTAACTCTTATTCTATTCATGCTAACTCTTATTCTATACATGCTAACTCTTATTCTATTCATGCTAACTCTTATTCTATTCATGCTAACTCTTATTCTATACATGCTAACTCTTATTCTATTCATGCTAACTCTTATTCTATACATGCTAACTCTTATTCTATTCATGCTAACTCTTATTCTATTCTAACTCTTATTCTATTCATGCTAACTCTTATTATATTCATGCTAACTCTTATTCTATTCATGCTAACTCTTATTCTATTCATGCTAACTCTTATTCTATTCATGCTAACTCTTATTCTATTCATGCTAACTCTTATTCTATTCATGCTAACTCTTATTCTATACATGCTAACTCTTATTCTATTCATGCTAACTCTTATTCTATTCATGCTAACTCTTATTCTATTCTAACTCTTATTCTATTCATGCTACTCTTATTCTATTCATGCTAACTCTTATTCTATTCATGCTAACTCTTATTCTATTCATGCTAACTCTTATTCTATACATGCCAACTCTTATTCTATTCATGCTAACTCTTATTCTATTCATGCTAACTCTTATTCTATTCATGCTATTCACTCATAACTATTCCATTATATTTTGGTATCATGGATTTTGATAATGATTTGTATGTATTGTTAGTTTTTATGACTGTCAACTCCTTTACACAAATAATATCTGCGAGTAAGCCTTCAAGAAAGATGTAGTAAAAAGGTACTGTATGTGAGGCGCTTATTTCAGAAAGTTGATAAGCGCCATCAATAAAGAACTAAGAAAATGGCTTCAAAATGTTTCAATGTTCAAAAGATATGACATTTTGAACATTGAAACATTTTGAAGCCATTTTCTTAGTTTTTTTATAGATGGAGCTTATCGACTTTCTGAAATAAGCGCCTCGTGTAATGTAATGTATATATTGGAGTACAGTATACTAGACAAAGAGCAGCTTGTCGTGTTTTGTGTTGAGTATCTAGGTGAGGGTTCCCACTCCTCTTGTCATTCCCTGTGTTTACCTATAGTATTTTTAACGAGGCGAAAATTTCATTCTATCTTAAGGTCTTATGCTTAAAATTATGCCTATGACTATACTATTATGCTATATACTATACTATATACAATGCTATATGACCTCTGATGTCTGGCACATTTCCTCGTCTTTGGCATTAAATCAATCAATCGTGGACTTCCCGTTTGTTAGTGACGGCATCCGCAAGATAGGAACCCTGGCTGCTGCTCATTGTTCAGTACTGTGTAGTTATCTTTGTACTTGTATCTTGCTATGTTGCTGTATCTTGTGTAGCCTGTAGTTTGTATTTCCTTGCTGATTTTGTAGTAGCAGATTCTCTCTTTCCACAGCAGCAAATTTTTCACTTAGAATTAGATCCGTAGAATTACTTTGTATTATCAGTGCCGTAAAAAATAGACTTATCACATTATGTATTTTTGCATGAAGTATTTTGCATAATAAAACTAACATCCCATAGTATTTTTACCTTTTGAGATATAACTATTTGTGTTGAGAGTGTGATAATTTGGTGAGTGTTGAGAGTATGCATCATGAATGTTTACTTTCTACTCACCTCAACCTTAAAGTAATCGTCCAGACCATTTCATCATTCCTGATTTGATGTAGTTAGAGTATAGCCATTATCGAGTGTATCAACAATATGTTGTCACTTTTTGCATCCAGTCAGCCGTTTTTTGATAATTATATATATATATAATCCGCAATCAAAATCTGTAAATTCCCCGAGCTTCGAAAACGCTGCTGGCAACTGGCAGATGATGCGCCACGGCTCGGTGACATCACAAGTGGAAGGCTCCTCTTCCCGCGCTGATCAGAGGCATGTAATCACGAGATAAATATAGTACTTGAAGATTTTTGGGTGTTTCTGATAGATTTTTTTTGCGATATGCCACATGCATGCATCCTTTATGGGTGCAGCAAGACAGCTGTGCCTTTCGAGAAAAGTTTGCACACTGAACGGAGTGGCGTGTGTAGGGTGATACACGCCGGTAGTGTGTTGGGGCGTGTGTGTTTGTTTCGGTAGATTTCCAGTTTGACACCGAATTCGCTTTGGTGAATGAAACTATGTATTATTTTCTGGGGAGTTTTGATGTGTTTTGAATTAATCTACTAACTGTTTCTGTCGCAATTTTTTTCCCCCCCGACAAAAATGATTAAAAAATAAATTGAACCTAACCTAACCTTTACCTAACAAAAAGAAATAAAGTGATTTGCGACAAAACAGTTAGCAGATTAATTTAAAACACATCAAAACTCTCCAGAGAAAAATAGTTTCGTCCACCAAAGTGAATTCGGTGTCTAACTGGAATAATACCTTTGTTTTGAACGAGGCCTGTATTCATGAAGACATTGTCGCGGACGCTCCCTTCGTCACTTCTTGTTTCTTGGAGGTTAAGTTGCTCATGATTTTCCAGACGTGGCAAGCTGATGTAGATGTTGGTATGATACTTGACCGGGTTGAAGCTTTTTTTATTTTTTTATTTTTTTATTTTTTATTATTTTTTTTTTTTTTTTTTTTTTTTACATTGAAGGCTATAGCGCCAGGAGGCTATTTTATCATATGGAGTGACGTGCCCTCCGCCCGTTGGTTGGCGTAGGCTAGATTTGTGGAAGTGTGGGTGGAGAGAGAGGAAGTGGAGGAAAGAGCCTGTAGGGGAGCCAGGGAGGTGGATGACCTTGTGGAAGTGTGGGTGGAGAGAGAGGAAGTGGAGGAAAGAGCCTGTAGGGGAGCCAGGGAGGTGGATGACCTTGTGGATGTGTGGAAGTGTGGGTGGAGAGAGAGGAAGTGGAGGAAAGAGCCTGTAGGGGAGCCAGGGAGGTGGATGACCTTGTGGAAGTGTGGGTGGAAGGTGGGTGGAGAGAGAGAGTGGAGAAAGGCTGAGGAGCCAGGGAGGTGGATGACCCGTTGGTTGGCGTAGGCTGGATTTTGTTATAGTGACTCCTGTGATGTTATAGGTGAGGGTCCGTTCGAAGCTGAGTCTGTGTGTGTACAGGAACTACCACGTGTAGGTCTCACGGCCTCTTGTAGCTTCCTTATTTTTTATTATGTTCTTTCGGTTATCTCAAACGTCAACAGGTAAACAATGGATACAAAGACTGAGACTTCATGTGGATTATTTACCCTGGCATTAAGGTCTCAAGTTATACATTGTTGCTACTTTGACTCACTCTGCTCCATCCACTTCTACCTTAACCCCTTGAGGCCCAGAACGTAATTTCCATTGTAATTTGCGATACCATTACACAATTTTAATGAATATAAGCAATATTTTATAGATATGACCTGTTTCGTATCCTCGTCCACTAACCAATGTGGTATATTAAGTTACTTTTGTAATTTAATGGCTCGACGACATTTTTTTTTATAGGAAAGGAAAGATCTGGGCGTGAAGGGGTTAACATATGAGCATAAGAACATATAAGAAAATAAGGAAGCTACAAGAGGCCGTGAGACCTGCACGTGGTAGTTCCTGTGAATTGACACCTACCTTAACCTCCCTTTTCTAATTACCAGTGGCTGAGAGATGAATAACACACAAGAAGCACTAGCAGGAAGTATAAATTATGGATATCGGAAAACTTAGTGTTAAAAAGCGTGTTGGAAGCGTATCATCGGCCGTCTAACCTCGAAAGGTTAGCGAAGAGAATCCGACGTTAAACAAGGAAGAAGAAAGAAAACTAGTGTTACAAAAATCTTACGTTTATTACATGCACACAATGTAAATTTGGATCTGCCGGTACTGGTATGTGACAGGACATAGGAAGTCATGGCGGCGACCAGACCATCGCTGCTCCTTTGGTGGTGGTGGGTGGTGGTGGTCACTCTTCGACGAGGGACACCGTGTGGTTGCGATAGTTCAGGTTGTAACACACGTCCAATTTGGTGCTGGTTCCCCCGTAGGTCATCATCTGGGGAGGTCGGGTGGTTAAAAATAATAATAATAGCCTACACGTGCTATAGGCAACTTAAAAAAAAAAAAATCTCCCAATAGCATCGTAGTCACTCCATAAAGTAATCATCAAACTATACTCGCCGCACGTTAAGTTGGTGAAAATGTGACCCCTTCACTCCCCCCCCTTCCGAACGCACGGGATTGGCTGAGGTGTTGGGGCGGAACTTGGAGTAAGGCATTTGGAGTAAGGCATTCTCACCCAACACCTCAGCCAATCCCATGCATTTGGAAGGGGGGAGTGATCACCAACTTAACGTGTGGTGAGTATAGTGAACCTAAGACCTATTTCACGACACGGCTCGCCACCCTAATGCAGGACCCACCGTGAAGGGTTTGTCAGTGACGTTGACGGTGTAGATGGAAGGAGAGGAGGCGGGCAGCTGCGCGGTGACCCTCCCTGCCATGCTGCACACTGTTAGCTCGGGTGCCACTCCTGTAATAAAGGGTGTGTTAAGGCCTGTCCAGATGAGCGGGCCTGATCGGCGAGCATGCCCGTCATCAGGCATATTTGATGGACCAACCATCAAAATGCCCGATCCCCTGGTAGTGCCCGCCAATTGGCAACATGTACAATACGAGATGTAATGCTTCACCAGGGTGTCTTCAGGAGGTTGTGAAGAAGACAAGTAAGAAATAGACTATAACTTTAGGGAGGAAATTTATCATGTATCATAGTCAATTTTTTTAAAGGCGAAAATTCCATTCTATCTTAAGGTCTCGTGCTTAAAATAATGCCTCTGTTTACCTGATGATATGGTTAACTATGATAAAATACAACTGAAATTAAGAAGCAGCGTAGTATTCCCTTCTGGTTAAAATGATGCCTGTGTTTACCTGATAATAGGGTTAACTATGATAAAATACTGCTGAAATTAAGAAGAAGCGTAGTATTCCCTTCTCCTGGTTAAAATGATGACTGTGTTTACCTGATAATAGGGTTAACTATGATAAAATACAGCTGAAATTTAGAAGAACTGTAGTATTCCCTTCTCCTGGCATCAAATATCAGCCAGTAAGCAGCAAGGGGGCAGGATTTTCTTCACCTTGTTAAAAAAAAAAAGTGGCACATTTTCCCCATTTTTGGCATTAAATCAATATCGAAAAAAAGAAAAAAAATACTACTATAGTGTGCCTGTGTGGGTGTGTGAAGGTGTAAGGGCGACCCACCTGCCACTACGATGCCCCCTCGGTCGCCCCCTTCAGCGTAGCGGGTGAACTTAGTGACGTGGATGGTGGGCATGGCGGGCGGCAGCACTGTGGTGAGGGCCAGGGACTTGAGGTGGAAGACGCCGGCACGGGGACCTCCACCACACACCTGTAGGGGAGCCAGGGAGGTGGATGACCTTCTAAAATGTGAATGTGGAAGTGTGGTGGAGAGAGAGAGGAAGTGGAGGAAAGAGCCTGTAGGGAGCCAGGGAGGTGGATGACCTTGTGGAAGTGTGGATGTGGAAGTGTGGGTGGAGAGAGGAAGTGGAGGAAAGAGCCTGTAGGGGAGCGAGGGAGGTGGATGACCTTGTGGAAGTGTGGGTGAGAGAGAGAAGTGAGGAAAGAGCCTGTAGGGAGCGAGGGAGTGGATGACTTGTGGAAGTGTGGTGGAGAGAGAGAAGTGGGGAAAGAGCTGTAGGGAGCCAGGGAGGTGGATGACCTTGTGGAAGTGTGGATGTGGAAGTGTGGGTGGAGAGAGAGGAAGTGGAGGAAAGAGGCTGTAGGGGAGCCAGGGAGGTGGATGACCTTGTGGAAGTGTGGATGTGGAAGTGTGGGTGGAGAGAGAGGAAGTGGAGGAAAGAGCTGGAGTGAGGAGAAGAGGAGGTGAGAAAGGACTTGTGAAGGTAGGAGGGAAAGTTGATTAATGAAAAGTTATGGAATATGGGGTGGTGGTAGGGGAGGTGGATAACCTTCTATAAGTTGGATGTGGAAGCGTGGATGGAGAGAGAGAAAAACAGTGCGTAGAAAGGACTTGATAATGAAGGTTAGGAAGGAAAAGTTTGAATTAATGAAAAGTTATGGAATATGGGGTGGTGGTAGGGGAGGTGGATAACCTTCATAAGTTGATGTGGAAGCGTGGATGGAGAGAGAGAAAAACAGTGCGTAGAAAGGACTTGATAATGTAAAGAAAGTTGAGAATGAAAAGATATGCTGCGTTGATGTAACCTTCTAACATTGTTGAATACTGATAAGGAGAACATCATGGAAGCTTGATAATAAGAAGAGAACTGAAAATAAAATGAAACTGATTAAGGACCCTGAATAAAGAATGTAAAAGAAAATTTTGGATAAACCGAACGCCGTGTTGCCTTCGAACAAGCCTCTGATATACCGAACGCTAGATGGGCCTATGCGGCGATTGGTGAGCCGGCGTACATGTAGGCCGGCCTGTGTGTCTCGGTGTACACTCGGTCTTCATGGTGTGTGCACTACTCACTCCTGTGCTCTCTCCTCCCACGTGTTGCTGTGTACAGTAAAACCTCTCATATTCGGACTACTTGGGCCAAGGAGTGGTCCGAGTAATGCAAGGATCCGAATAATGGGGGGATTATATATGGGGGGGATATGGGAAAAAAAAAAAAAAAAAAAAAAAAAAATCTAGGTGTAGCCTAGGCTATAGCTATATATAGGTAGGAAATTTCGACCCCTAAAAAAAAAAAAAAAAAAAAAATCTAGGTGTAGCCAGGATATTTCGACCCCCCCAAAAAAAGAATTAGGTGTTAAAAATCTAGTTAGGAAATTTTGACCCCTAAAAAAAAAAAAGAAGGTCCGAATAATGTCAGTCTAAATAATGAGGGTCCAAATATGAGAGGTTTTACTGTACTTCCCTGCCTATGTACAGTAACTACTACCCTGTACTTACCTACTGTACATACTATAGAGAAGGATATAAGCAGATATATGCAGAGAAGGATGACCAAAACGATTCAAGGGATGCGTAACTTTAGTTATGAGAAGAGATTGAAGCTATTACATTTACACTCACTCGAGAGACGCAGAGTAAGGGGCGATCTGATAGAAGTTTTTAAGTGGATAAAGGGATACAATAAAGGCGATGTAGGAACAGTTCTTACGGCTAGTAACCAGGGTAGAACAAGAAGTAACGGATTCAAACTGGAAAAGCGTAGATTTAAAAAAGAAATAGGGAAAAACTGGTTCACAAATAGGGTGGTGAATGATTGGAATGGACTCAGTAGACAGGTAGTTAGTGCAGAGTCATTGGAGAGCTTTAAAAGGAGTCAGGATAAATTCATGGATGGGGATGAAAGGTGGATGTAGGTAGTGTTAAGTAACAGGAACTACTACGTGTAGGTCTCGCGGCCTCTTGTAGCTTCCTTATTTTTTTATGTTCTATACATAGTTAACTTTGTTTGAACACGTATGACCGAACGACACCCCTTATAGTTCGGTTTATGAGGCAGACGACCGATAATCCTATAAACTGAATTATCGGATATTGCGATTGACCCTTCCCTCCAATTGGTTCAATTTATCGAGGGTTTACTGTACAGCTAAGTATTAATTATCCGACCTTGGGGGGACCGAAGGTAGGTCGGATAATTGGAATAGTCGGATGTTCGGATATCACAGTAACCATAAACGTAAGGACAAAATGGTATAGAACATAAAAGATGCAGCTCTTGAAGGCCGAGCCAGTGGTAGACGCGAAAGTAAAATTCATGCATAAATAAAGCCACAAATCAATGTTCTCTAAAAACTAAAAACAAAAAAAGTAAAATAAATGGCCAAAACAAGACACAATGTGGTGGTGAAAAAAGTCGGTTGTTTGGACAAGTCGGATGTTTGGAGGTCGGATGTTGGGAATTTTGGCTGTACCACAATTTCAGTAGCATTCATAACCACCCCACAAACGCTTCCACCACTCACCAGCCAGTCACCAGTCAGGTCCAGTGTGGCCACAAACTTGCCTTGCGGGGGCCGGGCCAGCTGATGGTGGGTGTGCGGGGCCAGGCGATGGCGTGGTTCCCGGCCCACCCGAGGATCCCACACCAACACCTGCCCGTCCTCACCCCCGCTGGCCACTAGAGGGCCGCCCCCGCCTCCACCCGCCCCCACCACCACCTTGTGTACATAATCCTCATGGCCCTCCAGCGTGTGTGTGCGTTTGCCGGTCTCAATGTCATAGACGTGGGTGCGCCAATCGCCGCATGCTGCATACAGGAGGCCTCGCTGGGGGTCGTGTGCCAGGCTGTTGACTTCCGGGGTCTGTGGATCATAGCTGCTGTTAGTGTTGTTGTTGTAAGGGTTAGTAGCAGAAGTTGTAGTAGTAGTAGTAGTTGTAAAGGTTAAAAGTTGAAACAAACTAACTTTTATGCTTAAGGACTAATATTTCTTCCTCTGGCATAGTAGTGGATCATAGCTGCTGTTAGTGTTGTTGTTGTAAGGGTTAGTAGCAGAAGTTATAGTAGTAGTATATAGTAGTTATTAAGGTTTAAAGTTGAGACAAATACAGCTAAGTATTAATTATCCGACCTTGGGGGGACCGAAGGTAGGTTGGATAATTGGAATAGTCGGATGTTCGGATATCACAGTAACCATAAACGTAAGGACAAAATGGTATAGAACATAAAAGATGCAGCTCTTGAGGCCGAGCCAGTGGTAGACGCGAAATTAAATTCATGCATAAATAAAGCCACAAATCAATGTTTTCTAAAACTAAAAAAAAACAAAGTAAAATAAATGGCCAAAACAAGACACAATGTGGTGGTGAAAAAAGTTGGTTGTTTGGACAAGTCGGATGTTTGGAGGTCAGATGTTGGGAATTTGGCTGCAGTAACTTTTATGCTTAAGGACTAATATTTCTTCCTCTGGCATAGTAGTGGATCATAGCTGGTGTTATTGTTGTTGTTGTAAGGGTCAGTAGCAGAAGTTGTAGTGGTGGTAGTAGTAGCAGAAGTTGTAGTAGTAGTAGTAGTTATGAAGATTGAAAGTTGACACAAAATAACTTTTATGGTTGAGGGTTGACTTCTGGTGTCTGTGGATCATAGCTGCTGTTAGTGTAGTTGTTGTAAGGGTTAGTAGCAGAAGTTGTAGTGGTAGTAGTAGTTATAAAGTTTAAAAGTTGAGACAAACTAACTTAATGCTTGAGGACCTAAATTCTTTCTCCCTCTGACACACACACACACACACACACCAAATACTCCTCTCCTGGTAACAAAAACTTCCTAAAGAGGTAGTAGTAGTTATAAAGGTTAAAAGTTGAGACAAACTAACTTAATGCTTGAGGACCTAAATTCTTTCTCCCTCTGACACACCACACACACACCACACACCAAATACTCCTCTCCTGGTAACAAGAACTTCCTAAAGAGGTAGTAAGTAGTATGTAGTTAAAAGTTGAGACAAACTAACTTAATGCTTGAGGACCTAAATTCTCTCCCCTCTGCAACCAACACACACACCTCCAATACTCTCGAAACACAACACCAATACCTATATATACACAGTAGAAATACACAGGACAATCAGACAACAGACACACACACACACACACATACTCCTCTCCGGGTAACAAGAACTCCACAGAAGACGTAGATCTAGGCACATTTCTTACCTTCTGACACACACACACTCCTCTCTGGGTAACAAGAACCTCCACAGTAAGCCAGATCTGCCCCTTCTCTCTCCTTCTGACACACACACACACACCTCCGGGTAACAAAAACCTCCTCAGTAAGCCAGATCTGCCCCTTCTCTCTCCCTCTGACACACACACACACACACACACACTCCTCTCCGGGTAACAAGAATCCTCCTCAGTAAGCCAGATCTGCCCCTTCTCTCTCCCTCTGACCACACACACACACACACACACACACACTCCTCTCGGGTAACAAAAACCTCCTCAGTAAGCAGATCTGCCCTTCTCTCTCCCTCTGACACACACACACACACACACACACACACACTCCTCTCCGGGTAACAAGAACCTCCTCAGTAAGCCAGATCTGCCCCTTCTCTCTCCCTCTGACACACACACACACACACACACACACTCCTCTCCGGGTAACAAAAACCTCCTCAGTAAGGCAGATCTGCCCCTTCTCTCTCCCTGCAGGTGTTGGACTCACCCCAAAGTTGGCCTGGTCACACTCCAGGGAGAAGCTCCAGGCGGGGGGTGTTTGGCCCTGCTTCAGGTCCTCCCAGCGCCGCCCCTGCAACACACAGGTACATAGGTTACTTCTTTAGTTAGGTTAGTTCTTATTAACCCCTTGAGACCCAGATCTTTCCTTTGCTATATGAAATCGTCTGTTGTTAGCCATAATATTACGAAAAGTAACTTAATATACCAAATAATCTAGTGGAGAAGGATACTAAACAGGTCATATCTATAAAACATTGCTTATATTCACTAAAAATCATCTAATGGTACACAAATTACAATGGAAATTACGTTCTGGGCCTCAAGGGGTTAATGGTAAAGGATGACATACATCTACTTGTACCTTGGTGAGGGAGTAATAGGGGCCGACAATCTGTCTCTCTCTCTCTCCTTCCTTTCGTATATCTCTCTCTTCCTATTTTTTCTTTCGTCTCTCTCTCTCTCAACTATTAATGTATCAACTTTTTTGCCGTGAGAGGAGAGAGAGAGAGAGAGAGAGAGAGAGAGGAGAGAGAGGAGAAGAGAGAGAGAGAGAGAGAGAGAGAGAGAGAGAGAGAGAGAGGAGAGAGAGAGAGGAGAGAGAGAAATATTACCGAGATCTGCCGAGAGAGAGAGAGAGAGAGAGAGAGAGAGAGAGAGAGAGAGAGAGAGAGAGAGAGGAGAGAGAGAGAGCGAGAGAGAGAGAGAGAGAGAGAGGAAAATGAAATACTTACCGAGATCTGCCGAGAGAGAGAGAGGAGAAGAGAGAGAGAGAGAGAGAGAGAGAGAGAGAGAGAGAGAGAGAGAGAGAGAGAGAGAGAGATACTTACGGAGATCTGCCCTGTGGTGGCGGACACACAGAACGCCTCGGTGTCCACCATGGCGTACACGGCATCGCTGTGTGCACTGATCACCGTACACGGACTCTTGAGCCGCTCACCTACGCCACTCTCCCGGCTGGTGCACACGATTGGTCAGGCTGGTGAGACAGAACTTGGTGAAGGGAAAGGCTCACTTGATTTGAGGTTTTTATCTGATTACGGTAAATTTCCAGATGAACACCGAACTTTGGTGGACGAAACTATTTTTCTGGTGAGTTTTGATGTGTTTTGAATTAATCTGCTAACCGTTTCTGTTGCAAATAAATTTTATTAAATGGACCCTACCCATAACTACATCACGGTTTGTTTACATCGGTGCATTGTGGGGATAAGGCGGGGTCGCCGCGGGTGGACCTACGAAGGGAAAACTACAGCGATGGAAGAATTTCTAGTTATTTTGCGTGAAATTGATATTCCAGGTGCTATATTACTGTGCTCTGTTCTCGCTGACAACACTATAGAGAAGACCTGAGGTGATGGTTGATGTGCAAGGGCTTCTAAACCAGGAAAACAGTCACAGCAGAGTCTCATTAAGAAGTAAGCAAGTGGTAGGGACACATTACGTACCTACCAATTGCTTACCTTTTGACGAGGCTCTGTTATGACTGTTTTCTTGGTTTAAAAGCCTCTGCACATCAGCCATTACCTCAGGTCTTCTCTATAGTGTTGTCAGCGAGAACAGAGCACAGTAATATAGCACCTGGAATATCAATTTCGCGCAAAATAACTAGAAATTCTTCCATCGCTGTAGTTTTCCCTTCGTAGGTCCACCCGCGGCGACCCCGCCTTATCCCCACAATGCACCGATGTAAACAAACCGTGACATAGTTATGTCTGGGGCCCATTGTGTGTGTGTGTGTGTGTGTGATTTGCAACAAAAATTACCCAAAAAAAAATTTGAACCTTACCTTACCTAACCTTTACCTAACCTTACCTAACCTAACCTTTACCTAAAAAAAAATATAAAAAAATGGAGACAGAAACGGTTAAGAGATTAATTCGCTGCACGTCAAAACTCACCACAAAAAAATAGTTTTGTCCACCAAAGTGAGTTCGGTGTTCATCTGGAATACTACCCTTGATTGGAGGCTTTGATCTGATTAGTAAAGATGAACCCAATTACTGAATGTTTAAGGCGAGAGTAGGTCAACGGTCACAAGAAGAAGAAGAAGAAGAAGAAGGTGTTGTAGTGGGTAAAATTCTAGAGTCCTTTCCTGCCCTTATTAGTACCTAGGCTTTTTGGTCAATTTATAGTTTCACCCAACCAACGATTTTCTGATGCTCATTATGTTTTTCTGGTGTGTTTTTATGTGTTTTGAATGAATCTGCTAACCGTTTCTGTCGCATTTTTTTTTTTTTTTTGGTTGTTGCAAAAATGACAAAAAAATGAACCTCAACCTAACCTAACCTTTACCTATACCTAACCTAGTAACCCATACCTTACCTAACCCATACCTAACCTAACCTAACCTAACCTAACCTAACCTATACCTAACCTTTACCTAACTATAAAAAATAAAAATAAATAAACTTTATCTACCCAAAAAAAAAAAAAAAAAAAAAAAAAAAAAAAAAAAAAAATATATATAATAATATATATAAATAATAAATAAATAAATAAATAAATAAATAAATAAATTGCGACAGAAACGGTTAGCAGATTCATTCAAAACACATAAAAACACACCAGAAAAACATAAGGCGCATCAGAAAATCGTTGGTTGGGTGAAACTATAAATTATCCGGCTTTTTTCCCTCCAGACCTTCACAGATCCCTTCAGATACCTCTAAAACGTAATTATAAAGTGGGGGAGAGAAAAAAAAATACTAATCTAACCTAAGGGCGAGAAAGAACTAGAATTTTACCAAGTTAGGTTAGGTTAGGTTATATTGAGGTTATGTTAGTAATTTTTTCGGGTAATTTATAGTTTCACCCAACCAACGATTTTCTGATGCGCCTTATGTTTTTCTGGTGTGTTTTTATGTGTTTTGAATGAATCTGCTAACCGTTTCTGTCGCAATTATTATTTTTTTTTTTCCAGGTAGATAGAGGTTAGTTTTTTTTGTATAGTTAGGTAAAGGTTAGGTTAGGTATAGGTTAGGTTAGGTTAGGTTAGGTTAGGTTAGGCTAGGTATGGGTTAGGTATAGGTAAAGGTTAGGTTAGGTTTAGGTTCATTTTTTTTTTTTTTTTTTTTTTTTTTTGTTATTTGCAAAAAAAAAAAAAAAATAATAATTGCGACAGAAACGGTTAGCAGATTCATTCAAAACACATAAAAACACACCAGAAAAACATAAGGCGCATCAGAAAATCGTTGGTTGGGTGAAACTATAAATTGACCTTTTTTTTTTTTTTTTATCCCTCCTTCACTTTATAATTACGTGTTAGAGGTATCTGAAGGGATCTGTGAAGGTCTGGAGGAAAAAAGCCCACTAACAAGGGCGGGAAAGGACTCTAGAATTTTACCTTGTATTGTATAGTATGCTAATTATTCACTGCTAGGAGGGAGTCTAGGTTAGGTTAGGCTAGGGTTAGGTAAGGTTAGAGTAATGATCCTAAAAGGGGGGTCGGGGGGGAGCCATAAATCAGTTATGTTAGCCTATCCCACCCTAAAAACCCAAATTTCCCACCATACCCCAAACTTGTCTTGAGGGATAAATAAAAGTGATTAAGAGTATTGGTTGAAAGTGCATATTTACCAAACCAAGTAGTAACCAGGGCATATAGGTAAGGCTGTCCTCCCCCCGCACCCTCTCTTTCGTTCGTTCATAACACTTATTATACCAAACCATGGGTACATTTCCAGATGAACACCGAACTTCCTTTGGTGGACGAAACTATTTTTTTCTGAGGAGTTTTGATGTCACATCACAGTTTCTGTCACAAATAACTTTTTTTTTTTAAGTGATTTGGAACAAAAATGACATAAAAACAAATTGAACCTAATGTAACCTTTACCTAATCTAACCTATACCTAACCGAACCTATACCTAACCTAACCTTTACCTAATCTAACCTATACCTAACCGAACCTATACCTAACCTAACCTGTACCTAACCTAACCTTTACCTAATCTAACCTATACCTAACCGAACCTATACCTAACCTAACCTGTACCTAACCTAACCTTTACCTAATCTAACCTATACCTAACCTAACCTGTACCTAACCTAACCTTTACTTAATCTAACCTATACCTAACCGAACCTATACCTAACCTAACCTGTACCTAACCTAACCTTTACTTAATCTAACCTATACCTAACCGAACCTATACCTAACCTAACCTGTACCTAACCTAACCTTTACCTAATCTAACCTATACCTAACCTAACCTGTACCTAACCTAACCTATACCTAACCGAGCCTATACCTAACCTAACCTGTACCTAACCTAACCTAACCTTTACCTAACCTTTAAATTTTTATTATAATAATAACAATAATAGTAATTTGCGACAGAAACGGTTAGCAGATTAATTCTAAACACATCAAAACTCGCCAGAAAAAATAGTTTCGTCCACCAACACATCATCTGGAATAATACCAAACCATGTAGTAACCAAGCCATAGAGGAAAGGCTGTCCTCCCCCCCCCTCTCTCTCTATCCCCCCTCTTTCTCTCTCTCTCTATAACCCCTCTTTCCCTCTCTCGTGCTATCATAACTCACTCGTATACGATAATCTTTCCCTCATTGTTGCCCACCGCCAGCAGGCCCGCCTCGAGAGACGCCGCCTGGCTGTACGACGTCCAGTACAGGTTCCTCAGCGCTCCAGATACCATACTCCTCACCACAGAAACCTTGATAACGCACAACAACTTAATAAAACAATGCCAGGACTAAATTGGGAGCTTTTGGGAAACCCGGCGTGGAGCCTGACGTGCGTTTGTTGACATTCAGTTCGGCGAGACGCGGTTCGGGTTTTTGGGTTTTTGGCGCCGAGATGAAGGTGTCCAAAGGCGCGCTTACAAGGCTAATTTGAATGTTTTATAATTACCGTAGATAACAGTAAAGTCGCCACCTGCAGTCATGTCGCCAGCCGCCAAATATTACGAATTATAGCATCACTATTGATGTGTCTGTGCCACTGAAGATGATACACAGTAGTTTATATCATGACTGTATAATCTACCCTGTTTCAGCGTTGTTTTATGCTTTGTAGCTGCAAGTATAGACGGTTTACAATTTACCGCCGTACCGCTTGTACGGCCGCCGTACAAAGTTAAATTCAAGTCATCTCTCCCGCTCGGCGGTGTCCGCTCGAGCGGAGTTGCCAACTGTGCCCAGTTACCACACATACCACTCAAGCGGTGATGATGGTGACGTCATTGTTGTTGTATGGCGGCCGTACAAGCGGGAAGGTGGGAACCGGGCTTCAACAGAAAAAAAAAGTTGTCCTGGCGACTTTACTGTTATCTACGGTAGTACGTATTATTTTGTGTATGAGTAAGAGGATTGGAAGATGTTAGAATGAGGTCCTTGGATCCATAGGTGCCAATAACCCTATTGCTATGACGTGGACAAACGGCCAGCCCTTTATGAAATACAATTACCAAAAAAGGATATCTGGAGCGACAAAAATGTATTGTTTTGTCTGGGTACGCTCAGTCTTTATTAAAATTGACCTCTGAGAAGCTTATGGGTGATAATGGGGGATGCACCTTGTATTTACCTACGTTTTTCTACTTCTCTTTTGAAGAATCCATGATGGAGCTGCCTGTAGTCACCCCGTCCATAGTATGTCTCGGATTCTCCACTTTTCCGTGGCGTTGCGAAATCGAGCCACGGCCACCTTCTTAATTTCTTCTTCTTGTGGTCTTTGACGCTTACCGTAGTTAGTATCGCTTCATAGGTCCTCTTCAACTTCGTCTCCTTTGTTAACAGATTTGCCAACTCTTCCCTTGTTTATTTCACCTGGGATGATATGCTAGATATTGCGAGTGGTAACTGCCTCCCCCTGGCATCTGTACCAATACTAACTGTACCTAGCCAGTGTCATGCTGCAGTGACTCAGCATTCAGTAACGATCATAAACATTTCTCTTGTTAAAAGCAGAGTTAAAGATGAAACCAATAAATCAGATAATATATAAAACATTATCATTAGTCTTGGTCCTAAAACAACACGGTCCAGAAAGAAGTGGTAGGTACCCATCCATCATAAAAACTAATATAACTACAATTTCCTAACGAATATTCCAGATTTTTACTACATATTTCTATATTCTGTATTTTTTCTATTTCTATTTTGTTAATGTTACCAATGACAGCATAGTTTTAAGTTATTACGTTTTCCTACAGACGCGGGAGGTTGGCAACTGTTGGCGGGAGCGGGCAAGGTTGACGCAGACGCAGCAGGCGGGACGCAGGTATGGAGGACAGACGCGATGAGGTACGTACACTCCTATTTAACGCAATATTATCTATACAGGAGAAGCAAGAATAACATTAAGTGAGTTATACATAAGTTCAAACACCGTAGAAGTATATGAGTGAAAGTAATGGTATGTAACGGTAAGTATAATGCGGTAAATGACTGGTAAGTTAAGGTGACGCGCTCTCCGGGCATATGCAGGTAGCGGCCAGAAGGGAAAAAGTTTGACATTATGTTCTATTACACGTCTCTGCAGTGTCACCCGTAATGTTTACTAGCACGACGCGGTTCTCGGATGATGGCAGACTGTGATGTCAAGTGTGAGGAATGCGAGGGATAGCAGATGGAGGGGATGTGGCGGGGTTAAAATGTGGCTGGATGGTGGTGGTTGTGGTGGTGTTATGGGCATGCGCGGAGAGGTGACGCGAGTTGCCTATTGTGGTTGTGCAATAACTTCTAACACTGTTTTCTTGATTATTTTCCATATGTAGACTTATTTTAATGTTAGTTTTAGTGTTAGTCTGATGTGTTTTTGGTGTTTTAGATAATGGCAGCCGTATATATGTGTGTGTGTAAGGGGGTGCTATGATATTTTAAGTATTTCGTGATTATTTTCCGAATACAGACAATCTTATATTCGTTTAAGTGTTAATCATATGTGTTTTGGTGTTTGATATAATGGCAACTGTATGAATGTGTGTGTAATGGCAGATGGGTACCGTACGCATATATGGTAAGGTAAAGATGGGGGTATACGCTATAGTGCGCGTGGCCTCGGTGCTTATCTCCGTCGCATTAACCTTTGAGCCTGTGGTGTGGGGATGTAAGTAATATGACGCCGTAATTATTATCAGGGTTAATTATAGTGGGTAATATGTCTATTGGTTATAATTTTGATAATTAATAACTTTGTAAAAAATGAAAAGTTATTGTTAAGGCCATTCATCCAACCGTAGGGGTAACTCATTTATTTTGGAGGGAAATTAATTAAGCGTATCTACGTATTTGCTAACAGAACAATTAAATTAAATACACGGATTCTATCTAGATTATATGCACGAACAAAATATTATTATTTTATCAAATTTTTTCTTATATTAACTTTCATAATTTTTATCATTATTTTTTTGCTTTTTAAATTTTTTGATATATAGGTATATATTTTATGTCTGGCACATTTCCCCTTATTTTGGTATTTCAATAAATTTTCGCCTTTTTTCTGGGAGCAATTTTATGAAATGATAGAAAATTAAAATGAATGATGAATAAATAAATAAATAAATAAATAAATGAATAAGTTATTCATTGACATGTTAGCAGCAGTGAGGTTATTGATGATACAAATTGTCATAATGCAAGCAAGTTTACCTTTAGTACTGTAACGCGAGAACAATGTACTCGCGTTACAGTACGATTATTATATTGAATGTGTTAGTTTGAGTTGATGCACTCGGACACAAAGATGCATGGGTGGTAGGCCTATGTACAGGTAATTAGCCTTGGGCCAGGTATGAATGAAGGCAGCATAATAATAAATTGATGTGTGATGGAACACTACAGCTATGATTATCTTAACCCCTTGAGGCCCAGAACGTAATTTCCATTGTAATTTGGGTACCATTAGACGATTTTTAGTGAATATAAGCAATATTTTTTAGATATGACCTGTTTAATATCCTTGTTGACTAGCATATTTGGTATATTCAGTTAGTTTTCGTAGTTTTATGGCTAACAACAGACGATTTTATATAGCAAAGTAAAAATCTGGGCGTGAAGGGGCTAATATGACAATTCTATACACTGACCAAGGACTACTGTATACTGGACTTGCCTCTTAGTTTGGGCTACTTACAGTGCAGGCCTAATACAATCTATCAATTTATCAATCAAATATAAATTAATAATATACAGTAGTCTTTGCACTAACCTTTAATTACATGATTAGAAGTTTATATTTAGAACATCACTTATTTGCGTTATATAATTATTAATCTCAAATGGTCTTATTTCTATTTTTATTTTAACACTATAAAGATATAATTTCCCTGTTCAGCGGTATATTATTTAAAATGTATAATAATTGCATGTGAGTCAGGATTGCATTTTAGTGTCACAATCCCACTAATCCCTTGTGTTCATCCCACAGTATAGACGAGGGATGGGTTAGGTTAGGTTAGGTTAGGTTAGGTTAGGTTAGGTTAGGTTAGGTCAGGTCAGGTCAGGTCAGGTCAAATCCGAGTGACCAAAGTGACCCAGCAATTCAGCAACATCGTGGAGCATTGAGTGCCACGCAGCATTCATAGGAACATGATAAAATAAGGAAGCTATTCACAGGGACATTGTAACACCAGCATAGTGTTGGTGTTGCCTTGTGCCTCCCCGTAGGAACCTGGCGGAAACAGCAACTGTCAGGATGGGTGTGCTGGAAGTAAGATTATATATTTGTCAAAGTATAGTATTCTGAAACCCCGCTAGTTCATCACGGCTTTTGTTGTGGCTGCCAGGTTCCTACCGTCACTACAGTGAGTATTAAACTGTGTAGCGACTCATTCTCATCTTCCTGTTCAACCCCTTCACGCCCAGATCTTTCCTTTGCTATATAAAATGTTCAGCTATTTGTCTAGTGTGAACCAGCCTTAACCCCTTCACGCTCAGATCTTTCCTTTGCTATATAAAATGTTCAGCTATTTGTCTAGTGGGAACCAGCCTTAACCCCTTCACGCCCAGATCTTTCCTTTGCCATAAAAAGATGTATGTTGTCGAGCCATAAAATTACGAAAAGTAACTGAATATACCAAATTAGTTAGTCAACAAGGATACTAAACAGGTTATATTTATAAAATATTGCTTACTATTGCTTAAATATTCTCTAAAATCGTTTAATGGTAGCTAAATTACAATGGAAATAATGCTCTGGGTCTCAAGGGGTTGAAGTCAGATCTTCCCATAATATCTTGAGGTTAGAAGGTCGATGATTTGCTTCCAACTATCTCTATCCATTGCCTGAACCTCTTCCATGCCCAGTGCTGCCAGATTCTCTTCAACACACTGCCTCTATGTGTACTGTACTGGACTATTAAAACCCTTCTGTCTTGTGAACTAGAATTATGTGGTCAATAAATTCTCCATTTTACACAGGTAGAGAGTAAGATTGAAGTGTGTTATGGTTAATGCACATGGACTGAGTCTTCAGGTAGTTAGTGCGGGAGTCAATAGAGAGTTTTAAAAGCAGGCTAGACAATTTCATGGATGGGGATGAAAGGTGGATGTAGATAGTGTTAAATAACAAGAACTACCACATGTAAGTCTCACGGCTTCTTGTAGCTTCCTTGTTTTCTTATGCTCTTATGATCCTGCTGAGTACATTTTGGATATTACTGTAGAGAGGTAAAAATGTCACCAACCAGTCGCAGGAGGGTATGGTGCACTGAAACAATAAGATACAGTGTTTGTGTACCTTTACAGCACCAGGTTAAGGCTTGAGGAAAGGTTTAGTTAGGGCTGGTTAGGGCTTAATTAAAGGTTTTCACGTGAGAAAGGGAAACATGCTGGTAAGGATATATCCTTATAGTCCTACAGGACTTGGTGGTTCAAAGGAAGTTTCTTTTTGGATCATATTTTGAGTTTATAATTTTTTAAACTTTCATGAAATTGTGTTGTAAGGTTAGGGTGTCTAATTACTACTACTTACTACTAAATAGTACTAGTACCTACCCTAGTACCTACTAGTATCCACCTTTCATCAAAATGCAAGTTCAATAAGGTTTTAATGTGAAGGAACTGCTCTAAGTTTGTGCCACCCCACACATTTTGGAAAAGGCATTATGTATGGAAAAGAAAAAATATGTTATGAAACTTCCTTTATTCTCTATTAATTGTATTTTGTAACATTTCACCAAGACTGCTTCATAATGGTAGATGATTGGAATGGACTCAGTCATCAGGTAGTTAGTGCGGAGTCAATAGGGAGTTTTAAAAGGAGGCTAGACAGTTTTATGGATGGGGATGAAAGGTGGATGTAGGTAGTGTTAAGTAACAGGAACTACCACGTGTAGGTCTCACAGCCTCTTGTAGCTTCCTTATTTTCTTATGTTCTTATAATCATCAGCTTTGTCGTGCATCTTCCTAACTCAGGCACTCTGGCAACCATATCCCTCCACTTATCAGTACTGTTCCATACTTCTTCATTGTACATTCTTGGCCCACTGTTTTACTAATGTCTCCTTTCATTCTCATATCCCTCCAGTTATTAATACTCTCCCATACTTCTTCATTGTACATTCTTACCCCACTGTTGTACTAATGTCTCCTTTCATTCTTATTCCTCCAGTTATTAATACTCTCCCATACTTCTTCATTGTACATTCTTGGCCCACTGCTGTACTAATGTCTCCTTTCATTCTTATTCCTTCTGTTATTAATACTCTCCCATACTTCTTCCTTGTGCATTCTTGGGCCACTGCTGTACTGATTTGTCCTTTCATTCTCATATCAGTTTTTCTCTTTCAAGTGGCACTGTAGCATACCCTGATGTGCACTTTGTAACTAAACATTGATGCCTCTATACTCCATAGCTCTCCTTATGCCCTTAATATGGCCCTTATATATATATATGCCTTAATATGCCCTTATATGCCTCCTATATGCCCTTAAACTCTGATGCTACCTTATGCCATTAACCCCTTGAGGCCCAGAACGTAATTTTTATTGTAATATAACCACCATTCGACGATTTTAATGAACATAAGCAATATTATATAGATATGACCTGTTTAATATCCTTGTCCATTAGCTCATTTGGTATATTCAGTTACTTTTTCGTAGTTTTATGAGTAACAACAGACGATTTAACCCCTTCACGCCCAAATCTTTCCTTTGCTATAAAAAATCGTCTCTTGTTAGCCATACAATTACAAAAAGTAACTGAATATACCAAATTAGCAAGTCGACAAGGATACTAAACAGGTCATATCCATAAAACATTGCTTATATTCACAAAAACATCGTCTAATGGTACCCAAATTACAATGGAAATTACGTTCTGGGCCTCAAGGGTTAATATGCTCCTCCTTATGTTCCTTATTTCTCCTTATTTCCCTTTCCTCATTCCTCACTGTCTGTCATACCAGCTCACGCCAGATTCTGTTGCATTGCACCAAGAATGAATAGGATATCTAGATTGGAAGTGGTGTCAGGGCCTAGCAGAGAGGCTGCTTCTGTGTGTGTTATGGGGATGGAGCAGCAGCTAGTCGGAAGGTATCACAGATGTATGTAGGAGAAAAAGTGGAAAATAACTCTATTTCTGTATTATTGGGTTGGTGTGATTTTAGAATGAGTAAATAACAGACTAGAAACAAACAGAAACAACAGACAGAAATAACATAATAAAGTTCAAAGTAGATGTAGAATGGTGAGGACCTAGATTTGATAAAGATATAGTTCACAAATAGGGTGGTAAATGATTGGAATGGACTCAGTCATGGGGTAGTTAGTGCAGAGTCAATAGGGAGCTTTAAAAGGAGGCTAGACAATTTAATGAATGGGGATGAAAGGTGGATGTAGGTAGTGTTAAGTAACAGAAACTACCAAGTGTAGGTCTCACGGCCTCTTGTAGCTCCTTTATTTTCTTGTGTTCTTAAGATTGAGTGGTGAAACTTTGAAAATATATTATGTCACGAAAATTTCTCTTGTTCTAGGAAGCTGACGTGCTGCCTAGCTGAGGTCTGGCGCAGCACTGAGGCGACTGCTGGTCCATCTCTTCAGCTTGGTGAGTATAATGATAGGTTAACGTTTTGATAGGTTGTATATAGTGATAGGTTAACGTTTTGATAGGTTGTATATAGTGATAGGTTAACGTTTTGATAGGTTGTATATAGTGATAGGTTAACGTTTTGATAGGTTGTATATAATGATAGGTTAACGTTTTGATAGGTTGTATATAATGATAGGTTAACGTTTTGATAGGTTGTATATAGTGATAGGTTAACGTTTTGATAGGTTGTATATAGTGATAGGTTAACGTTTTGATAGGTTGTATATAGTGATAGGTTAACGTTTTGATAGGTTGTATATAGTGATAGGTTAACGTTTTGATAGGTTGTATATAGTGATAGGTTAACGTTTTGATAGGTTGTATATAGTGATAGGTTAACGTTTTGATAGGTTGTATATAGTGATAGGTTAACGTTTTGATAGGTTGTATATAGTGATAGGTTAACGTTTTGATAGGTTGTATATAGTGATAGGTTAACGTTTTGATAGGTTGTATATAGTGATAGGTTATTTATTTATTATTTTTTTACATTTTGTTTTACATCACAAAGGTCTGGCCAAAAAAAAAGAAAAAAAAGAGGTAACAAAAAGTCCTCTAGTTGCCAGTCCCTAAATATAATGATAAGTTATGATAGGTCTATAATGATAGGTTATGATAGGTCTATAATGATGGGTTATGACAGGTATATAGTGATGGGTTATGACAGGTATATAGTGATGGGTTATGATAGGTATATAGTGATGGGTTATGACAGGTATATAGTGATGGGTTATGACAGGTATATAATGATGGGTTATGATAGGTCTATAATGATGGGTTATGACAGGTATATAATGATGGGTTATGACAGGTATATAATGATGGGTTATGATAGGTCTATAATGATAGGTTATGATAGGTCTATAATGATGGGTTATGACAGGTCTATAGTGATGGGTTATGACAGGTATATAATGATGGGTTATGACAGGTATATAATGATGGGTTATGACAGGTATATAATGATGGGTTATGACAGGTATATAATGATGGGTTATGATAGGTATATAATGATGGGTTATGACAGGTATATAATGATGGGTTATGACAGGTATAATGATGGGTTATTGAAGGTATATATGAGGGTTATGACAGGTATATAATGATGGGTTATGACAGGTATATAATGATGGGTTATGACAGGTATATAATGATGGGTTATGACAGGTATATAATGATGGGTTATGACAGGTATATAATGATGGGTTATGACAGGTATATAATGATGGGTTATGATAGGTATATAATGATGGGTTATGACAGGTATATAATGATATGTTCTGTGCATTGAAGACAGATTATGATGTCTAATCAATGATGATAATATAATGAGCAAGGTTTTCTTCCTAAATCTACTAAGAATTAAGAACTATCAGGTGTACTTGACCGACTGTTAGGTGTTTGGAATGACTGAATGGTTTCAAGAATAACTGAAGTAGCAAGGCATACACAATTTCTTACTTTCCAATTTCAATTTGATTTTTTTTCAGGGTTCATAGATACTGTAATGTTTTGTCATGCTTCATCACTATTGCCGCTAATTAGATGCTTCTGTTGTGATTGGAAATGTCTATACTTCCATTATATTTTCTCCATCATAACTGCTTGACTTAAAACTCATTGCTTAAACCGAACAAGTGAAACTAATTAAGAAGACATCACTGTGAGCTTGCATGAATTGAGCATGGCATTGTTAGAGGACACATATATTTACAGGCATTGTTAGAGGACACATATATATACAGGCATTGTTAGAGGACACATATATATACAGGCATTGTTAGAGGACACATATATATACAGGCATTGTTAGAGGACACATATATATACATGCACTATTATTTGGGAAGATGGTTATGTGTTTTAAACCATTTCAGGTGAGTACCCCTATCAAGCAGAGTCGGCCCAAGACATAGGCGACATTATAAGCGGCTTCTTAGGGGTCCCCATGCTCTTTAGGGGGCCCCCAAGAATGCTTGAAATGTCCCACTACATGAGAGCTTGAATTTTTTCCTGTGAACTACCCACCATGTGAATGATCAAGCTTTGATCGTAGTCAGTAGTATTGGGGGATGGGGGGCCCAAATTAAATTCTGGTTAGGGCCCCAAAATCAAATTCTGCCTAGGGCTCCACAATGGCTTAGACCGTCTCTGCTTTCAAGCCATCGGGGGACAGCGTCGCGGGAGCACCAGCATCGCACCATTACGTGCACCAAGTAAAGTGATTTGCATTGTTTGGCTAGGGCTCTGTTAGGCGGTAGGATTTTAAGTTTTAGTCTTCAAAGGATCCCAGGAACTCATTGTCTTTGAAGTTTTTTTGCAGTGATTTTGATGGAGCACAGATGGGTGGCTGCAGGGACATCAGCTCAGGCCATCACCCTCACACACTGTCTGGGCAAGCTGTATAAGGTAAGGGAGAAGAATAAAGGAGCTTGTTGAATTACAGGTTGAAGTTCCCAAACTCGGCAACCTCGGGACCAGCGCCGAGCCGAGTAATGGAATTTTCCGACTTTTAGAACGTAGATATATTAAGGGGAAAAAAAGCATGAAAGTCACATGAAAAAAATCCTGGACGTTTGGGAGCCATAATACAAATAACAGACCTGTAGAAGTACACAAAATAACAGTGTACACAACTCTACAGTCACAACACCACTGAGCAATAACAACAAACAAATCGGCGGGAGAAACCAAGCGGCATAGTGTGGTGGCACCCAGCGGCCGACCCGGCAACTACGCGCCGGGTTTTGGGTGTTCTGCCGTGTTTTGGAAAATCCGGAACCATAGCCGAGTTTTGGGTGTTGCCGAGTCTTGGGATGCCCAGTTTGGGAACTTCAACCTGTATAACAATCCTTTGAAAAAAGTAAGAATGGGTAGTACAGGTTGAGCACTGATTGTTACATTTGGTTACAGGGACACCATGCTGCAGCACATCAAGTGTATCGGTTACAGCAGAGGTGACTTGAGAACACATCAGAGGGAGGCTTCATACTCCATGCCTACAAGGGGATACACTGACACAGGATAGCAGGGCACGTGAGGGTGAGTACTCCTGAGTAGCTGGAGGCATGGCAGCAAGTTGTCTTTCAGATTATCCTAACAATAGATTTTTGAGGAATGTACCGTATGAAGCAAATACTCACAGATAGAGGAAACCCCGAGCTGGCCAGACGACCTAGAAAGCGATAATAAGCAGAAAAGGTCACAAGAAGAAGAAGAAGAAGGGTTGAGCCTGACTTTACAAACAAGTCTCAATGTTCTGGTCAAATCACAAGCATCATAATGACTCAAGAGGATTTACTTTCCTAATTAATTTATTTACTAGCTAACTAACGAGCTCTCTTCCTGCTTATATTTTTCCACCTTCTTAAGACTTCAATCTTTTCAAGAGAGGAGTGACAAAACACCTCCTGAACTAAATTGGCCAACCCCCCCCCCGCGCCCCCCCTTTCTTTATTCTCCTACTGTCTTCTTTATAGGGACTGACAACTAAGCAGCCTTTTTATTACCTTTTTTTTTTTTTTTGCCCTTGGCCAGTTCTTTGTGATGGAAAAAAAATAAAAAATGTTCGTTGCCACCTCAGTATGATTGAGTTATACGAGCATTTGTTGAGTGAGAATATATATGAGATTGTTGAATTTGCACCCTATATCGCTGTACAAGCCATCATCTGCTTGACGCTACAAGTGTGAACGGTTTTGGTGGGAGGTAGTGGGAGGACCATTAGGGCTGTGTTACTTTGTGAGCCTTATGGGTGGGAGGTAGTGGGAGGACCATTAGGGCTGTGTAACTTTGTGAGCCTTATGGGTGGGAGGTAGTGGCAGGACCATTAGGGCTGTGTAACTTTGTGAGCCTTATGGGTGCATTGAGGAAGTGGGAGGACCATTAGGGCTGTGTAACTTTGTGAGCCTTATGGGTGCATTGAGGAAGTGGGAGGACCATTAGGGCTGTGTAACTTTGTGAGCCTTATGGGTGGAGGTAGTGGGAGGACCATTAGGGCTGTGTAACTTTGTGAGCCTATGGGTGCATTGAGGAAGTGGCAGGACCATTAGGGCTGTGTAACTTTGTGAGCCTTATGGGTGGGAGGTAGTGGGAGGACCATTAGGGCTGTGTAACTTTGTGAGCCTTATGGGTGCATTGAGAGAAGTGGCAGGACCATTAGGGCTGTGTAACTTTGTGAGCCTTATGGGTGCATTGAGGAAGTGGGAGGACCATTAGGGCTGTGTAACTTTGTGAGCCTTATGGGTGCATTGAGGAAGTGGCAGGACCATTAGGGCTGTGTAACTTTGTGAGCCTTATGGGTGCATTGAGGAAGTGGGAGGACCATTAGGGCTGTGTAACTTTGTGAGCCTTATGGGTGCATTGAGGTAGTGGGAGGACCATTAGGGCTGTGTAACTTTGCGAGCCTTATGGGTGGGAGGTAGTGGGAGGACCATTAGGGCTGTGTAACTTTGTGAGCCTTATGGGTGCATTGAGGAAGTGGGAGGACCATTAGGGCTGTGTAACTTTGTGAGCCTTATGGGTGCATTGAGGAAGTGGGAGGACCATTAGGGCTGTGTAACTTTGTGAGCCTTATGGGTGCGAGGTAGTGGGAGGACCATTAGGGCTGTGTTACTTTGCGAGCCTTATGGGTGCATTGAGGTAGTGGGAGGACCATTAGGGCTGTGTAACTTTGTGAGCCTTATGGGTGCATTGAGGAAGTGGGAGGACCATTAGGGCTGTGTAACTTTGTGAGCCTTATGGGTGGGAGGTAGTGGGAGGACCATTAGGGCTGTGTAACTTTGTGAGCCTTATGGGTGCATTGAGGAAGTGGGAGGACCATTAGGGCTGTGTAACTTTGCGAGCCTTATGGGTGGGAGGTAGTGGGAGGACCATTAGGGCTGTGTAACTTTGTGAGCCTTATGGGTGCATTGAGGAAGTGGGAGGACCATTAGGGCTGTGTAACTTTGTGAGCCTTATGGGTGCATTGAGGAAGTGGGAGGACCATTAGGGCTGTGTAACTTTGTGAGCCTTATGGGTGGGAGGTAGTGGGAGGACCATTAGGGCTGTGTAACTTTGTGAGCCTTATGGGTGCATTGAGGAAGTGGGAGGACCATTAGGGCTGTGTAACTTTGTGAGCCTTATGGGTGCATTGAGGAAGTGGGAGGACCATTAGGGCTGTGTAACTTTGTGAGCCTTATGGGTGGGAGGTAGTGGGAGGACCATTAGGGCTGTGTAACTTTGTGAGCCTTATGGGTGCATTGAGGTAGTGGGAGGACCATTAGGGCTGTGTAACTTTGTGAGCCTTATGGGTGGGAGGTAGTGGGAGGACCATTAGGGCTGTGTAACTTTGTGAGCCTTATGGGTGCATTGAGGAAGTGGGAGGACCATTAGGGCTGTGTAACTTTGTGAGCCTTATGGGTGCATTGAGGTAGTGGGAGGACCATTAGGGCTGTGTAACTTTGTGAGCCTTATGGGTGCATTGAGGAAGTGGGAGGACCATTAGGGCTGTGTAACTTTGTGAGCCTTATGGGTGCATTGAGGTAGTGGGAGGACCATTAGGGCTGTGTAACTTTGTGAGCCTTATGGGTGCATTGAGGAAGTGGGAGGACCATTAGGGCTGTGTAACTTTGTGAGCCTTATGGATGCATTGAGGTAGTGGGAGGACCATTAGGGCTGTGTAACTTTGTGAGCCTTATGGGTGCATTGAGGAAGTGGGAGGACCATTAGGGCTGTGTAACTTTGTGAGCCTTATGGGTGCATTGAGGTAGTGGGAGGACCATTAGGGCTGTGTAACTTTGTGAGCCTTATGGGTGGGAGGTAGTGGGAGGACCATTAGGGCTGTGTAACTTTGTGAGCCTTATGGGTGCATTGAGGAAGGGATAGCCAAAAAGGTTTACTACAAAACCTTTACCTTAAACCTTGAATATAAGCAATATTTTATAGACCTGACCTGTTTAGTATCCTTGTCGACTAACTAATTTGGTATATTCAGTTACTTTCTCGTAATTTTATGGCTAACACGCAATTTTTTTTACATAGCCAAGAAAAGATCTGGGCATGAAGGGGTTAAAAGGTTCACTGCTACAATCGATAAAAGATTTACTGTAAAAATCCTTGAGGTTTACTGTATTCTTCTTCTTTCTGTTTATCTTCAGTTTTTCCCGAAGTATTTTATGAGGTTAGACGGCCAAGGTTTACTGTATTATACCTTTAAAGGGTTTGTTGTCAGACTTATTAGGAAAACCTTGTTATTCCCTGCTAAACCTAACATTTGTAACAGTGAGGACAACTCGCTTAGTCCCCTCATCTGTGCCTCCCTTCTCACTCTCTCTCTCTCTCCTCCCCTGGCATCCCTTCCTCCTCTGCCCCATTGTCTCACTTTCTATGAAACCTGACACCACTTTCCCGTAACCAATGTGTAGGAAAACCCTATGTTAACCCCTGCTAAACCTAACATTTGTAACAGTGAGGACAAATCGCTTAAGTCCCCTCATCTGTGCCTCCCTTCTGACTCCCCATCTCTCTCCTCCCCTGGCATCCCTGTCTCCTCTGCCCCATTGTCTCACCTTCTATGGAACCTGACACCACTTTCCCGTAACTAATGTGTCACCCTCCTTTACACTTTTTTCCTGATATTCTTTTTTTCCTTCATATATATACATTTTTTGCTTTTATATGCCAGATTCTGATGGTATATGACTTTTTATTTTTAGAATTTTGCTGTTGTTTCTATTTTCGGTTTGAATTTTGATACAGTGAGTAATTAACTTTTTTTCCTGATATTCTTTTTTTCCTTCATATTTGATTTTTTTTGTTTTGATACGCCAGATTCTGATGGTATATGACTTTATTCAAGAATTTTATATTATTTTCAAGACGATTTTATATAACAAAGGCAGAATAAGGCGTAAGCAAGGGCAGGTGTGAAGTGGTTAAAGGCTATGCTGTCAGACCTACTAGGAAAACCCTATGTTAACCTCTGCTAAACCTAACATTTGTAACAGTGAGGACAACTCGCTTAAGTCCCCTCATCTGTGCCTCCCTTCTGACTCTCCATCTCTCTCCTCCCCTGGCATCCCTTCCTCTTCTTCCCTATTAACTCAGCTTCTATGAAACCTGACACCACTTTCCCGTAACCAATGTGTAGGAAAACCCTCTGTTATTCCCTGCTAAACCTAACATTTTTAACAGTGAGGACAACTCGCTTAGTCCCCTCATCTGTGCCTCCCTTCTCACTCTCCATCTCTCTCCTCCCCTGGCATCCCTGTCTCCTCTGCCCCATTGTCTCACCTTCTATGGAACCTGACACCACCTTCCCGTAACCAAAGAGTCACCCTCCTTTACCTATACTATCATGTAATGCCTGCCTTTGCTTTCTCCATCCCATTATTCACCACGCCACTCCTTTCCCTTAACCCATCCCTTGTCGCTCCTCATGAAACCCTTTGCTAAATCCTGATATTGACTCCATTTCAGGATTTAGCAAACGTATTCTTGAGGGGCAACATGGGAGGGACTGAGGGAAAGGAGTGGCATGGTAGATAATGGAAAGGAGAAACCAAGGGCAGGCATTACATGATAGTATAGTGGCCACTTCTCTGGTGAATTATTGACCATTTCTCTCCTGCAGCAGATTCGTCATCCGCTGAAAGTCATCCAGTATCCGTGTGGACAGCCTTGGGTGAGTAGAAGCATTTGTGTGTTTGTCATTCCTATTGCTATTGAGTAAGCTGGTGATCTTGTATTACTAGGGAGTGTTGGTTTTATCAGTAAAGACTTGTGTTGTAACTATGCTGGTTTGTTGCAAGTCAGTTTGCTACACTCTTAGAAAAAAAGGGTAGGAAAAGGGTAGAAAAAGGGTGTTTGTAGTGATGAAATACTGCTACCCTTTTTCTACCCTTACAAATATACCCTTTTGCAACCCTAAATATACCCTTTTCCAACCCCAAATATACCCTTTCTCATCCCTTTCGTCTAAAAAGGGTAGATAAAGGGTAGATGAAGGGTATAATCAGCAGCATCTACCCTCCAGCCTGGACATAGGGTTTAAAAAGGGTAGTGATGGTGCGATGTAACAATTCGACCCTTAATATAACCCTTATTTCTGAATGTGTAGGGTTACAAGGGAGAGGGATGAGATGATTCTTAGTGTGTGTGTGTGGTGTGTGTGTGTGTGTGTGTGTGTGTGTGTGTGGGGAAGGGATCATCTTTCTGAGCAGTGACATTCGTAGTGATAAAATAAGATATATTACACAGTTATGTTTATTTTTAAGAATAAAGGAAATTTGTACATACGTATTTAATGTTATATATACTCAGTTCACAACATGAACTAGGAATTTAAATACATATATAAAATAAGTATATAAGAAATAGTGTAGAAAAACATGGAGGGGCGGGAAGACTTGGGTGAATAAAGGTTTTGTGATTCATTAGACGACCTATCAGTGTCAGGGAGAGCCCACGAGGAACTCTAGGGCGATGCTGTGTAGGCCGGCGATGCAATGCTGGTGGTGGTGGTGGTGGTGGTGGTGGTGTGCCGGGCCTGCAGGTACTGGGACAATACAATGGGTGTGCCGGGCCTGCAGGTACTGGGACAATACAATGGGTGTGCCGGGCCTGCAGGTACTGGGACAATACAATGGGTGTGCCGGGCCTGCAGGTACTGGGACAATACAATGGGTGTGCCGGGCCTGCAGGTACTGGGACAATACAATGGGTGTGCCGGGCCTGCAGGGACTGGGACAATACAATGGGTGTGGGGGCAGGGAAGGGAGGAGGGTTAGCACTCATTCAAGCAGATGGTTCGCACCAGCCGTTCGGAAACCACGTAAGGATCCGCGTTGGAGGATGGCCGCCTGTCCTCCAGGTAACCAAGCTTCTCCTCAGCCACACCTCTTGGGATTCTGATGGAGCAGCCCCTGTTGGCCACGCCGGCGGAGAAGTCGTGAATGGAGGAGGTCTCGTGTTGTCCGGTGAGGCGGCGCTCGTTGTCCTTGCCTCCCTTGGGGTCGTAGGCCTTGATGTGCTCTTCGTGAACCTTAGACAGATTCTCGATGGCCTTCTCGATCTCCACAATGCCGTTAGCTTCACGCATGCCCGTAGTGGAGAAGTTGGTGTGCATACCGGCGCCGTTCCAGTCGCCAGGGATAGGCTTGGGGTCTAGAGTGACGACAACACCAAAGTCTTCTGCGACGCGGTGCAGCAGGTAGCGGGCCATCCAGAGGTCGTCACCCATGGTGATACCCTCGCAGGGGCCCACCTGGAACTCCCACTGAGCGGGCATCACTTCTGCGTTCTCGCCTGAGATGTTGATGCCGGAGTATAGGCAAGCGCGGTAGTGGGCTTCCACAACGTCACGGCCGTAGACATTCAGAGCGCCGACGCCACAGTAGTACGGACCCTGAGGACCGGGGAAGCCGTTCTTGGGCCAGCCCAGCGGGTGGTTGTCGGTGTCCAGCAGTGTGTACTCCTGCTCCATGCCGAACCACGGATGCGTGTCTGCGGCGCGGGTCATCACATCCAGACACGTGCGACGGTTGTTGGTCTCTGTGGGCTTCTTGTTGTGCTTGAAGGTCTCGCAGAGGACCAGCTTGTTGTCGCCAAGACGGAAGGGGTCGCGGTACATCGCTATGGGCCTCAGGTACACGTCACTGTTGCTTCCTTCAGCCTGGCCCGTGGAGGAACCGTCAAAGTTCCACTCCGGCAGGTCTGTCAGGAGATAATGACGCTGTCAGTGCTGTGCTCTGATCACGCCTATTTAATGTTAATGTCACACCTATTACAAATAGCCATGCATCATGAGGAACACAAGACAGCAATATAGCGCCCCTCACCTGCTGGAGACTTGGGGATGAAGTGCAGCGTGCGGGTCTTGGAGCGCAGGTTCTCGCCGGTGCCGTCCACCCAGACATACATGGCCTGACACTTGTCATCGGGGATGGGCAGCCGCATGTAGCGGTCCAGCACCGTCTTGTTGGTGCCCTCCAACATGAAGTGAGTCATGATGCCTGCAGAGGAGAAGAAAGTCACATTACTGACCGTTTCTGGACACATCATGCTAAGGTCTGAGATAGAGTCTGACTTGCAGCCAGTGGCATACCCAGAAAATTGAAAAGTTGGGGGCCAATATATATATATAATAAATATATATTCCTTATTATTTATTCCTTGCAAAAGGGGGGGGCCATGGCCTCATGCCCCCCCCCCCTCGGTACGCCACTGAACGGGACCATGAAACTATCGCTAATTTTCCGCAAAAAAAAAAAAATTAAAAAAAAATATTTATGGGTTTAAAGCAATATTTATGTTAGATGATTAAACCAATATGCTTGTAGTATTTTTTCCATATGTTATCATGCGTGTTTCACAGTCCCAAGTTCGTGTTTGGGTTAGCCAGCCAACCTTGTTAGCCTTATTTCTTCCCTCTTTGCCTTACATCACGGTGACCATCGATGCTAGGTGGCCAGCGAGAGTAAGTACGTGTGTTTCATTGTCTATGCAAGCCACAGTAGGTCTGTAGAGTCAGGGGATACAGTGAAATAAGGGTTGTTTACATCGGGCAGCCAGACATTCCCACAGCCAGGCATTAGCCAAGCGTTATCGCCAATCTGACATTATATTGGCTTTGATATTCTAATTCCTCGGTCTTGATAAGGGGGGGTCTACTCTATAACATTTTCTTAATGAATCTATGATTAGTGAGAAAGCAGTGGTTTGTGGGACCGTATTAACGGGACCAGTGGCGTACCCAGGAAATTAAAAAGGGGGGGGGGGGCATTATATATATATATATATATATATATATATATATATATATATATATATATATATATATATATATATATATAATTATTTATTCCTTGCAAAGGGGGGGGGGGAGCATGGCCGGATGATTTCAGGAAAGTTAGAAGGGGCTATCTGGAGAGTCTGTGTCATTTTATGTCTTCATCTGTGTCATAGTATGGCTATAAATGAACAAATTACAAAAATATCAACCGAGTGGCGACCTACACTAAGATCGCCAGCTAATGTTTATGTTCTGAGTGTCCTCCCGCTGTTGTCGTCGCCCGAAAAAAAAAAAACGAGTCGCGAAATTTGAAACTGTCTATACTTGCAGATACAAAGCATAAAACAACGCTGAAACAGGGTAGATTGCCATTCCACAGTCATGATATAAACTATACTGTGTATCATCTTCAGTGGCACATACAAATCAGTAGTGATGCTATAATTCGTAATATTTGGCGGCTGGCGACATTATTGCAGCTGGCGACTATACTGTTATCTACGGTAGCGATTATCCCCTTAACGTCACAACTTCCGCCGTGACGTCATCACTTCCGCCGCTCACGTAAAATAAAATAAAACATTTTGATTACTGCTTCAAACGTGGATTTGATTAACTTTTTAGAATCGGCATTTCATCTAAGGATTTTTTATACTTTTTTCCGATTTGTAGTAATGCTCTATTAAAAATGTTGATAAAAATGTGCAGAAATATACGCCTTGTGGCAACCCTCGTATGCCCTGTGTATTTTGATCATCCTCCCACCAATTTCAGCTTTTAGTGTTTGTCTGATTTATATATAATAATTCCATATAGATAATGTAGTTAATGAAGCCTGTTATTAGGTCATTTATATCAAGGCTGGCTGTCATGTGCTGTCAAGTCAACACTATTTTTCCGCAAAAAATTCAAATCTCCTTTAATCTCGGTTTTAAGGCAATATCTATTTTATCGGATGAAACCAATATGCTTGTAGTATTTTGTCCATTTGTTATCATGCGTGTTTCACAGTCTTAAGTTCGAGTTTGGATTAACCCTGAAGTATTTTGTATTCCATTTGTAAACATCTTTTTTGTATATAGTCTCTAAGCTTCGATTTGTGGTGTTTATGTTGCTTGAATGGTTTAGATATTTTCTGTATCATTTCGGAAATTTAATATGAGGTAATTAAGTACAAAACTACACGAACACCACAACGATAATAGTTATGTATGGCAAACAAGAAAATTAAAATACGTAGAGTTACATAAGCAAACCAGAGAGAGAGAGAGAGAGAGAGAGAGAGAGAGAGAGAGAGAGAGGTTCCCTGCCAAGTCTTAGATGCTGGCCCCGATAAAAGCTTGTTGTCAAGGGACCATACGAAATCCCTGGCCATTCCTTATACCCCCTAATACGGTAATACCCTCCCCATTCCCCCCCTGAAACACCCCAGCCACACACACACACACACACACACACACATATATCTTCGCCCCCACCACCCATTTTCTACGCCTCTTTAAAGCTGTCAGGTATACTTATTAGTTTTTTTTTAACACTTACAATAGAGGAGGTCGGTTAACTTGTGTGTGTGTGTGTGTGTGTGTGTGTGTGTGTGTATGTGTGCTTTTAACATTCTGATAGTGATAAGTATTGCAACTCAACCCAACCCCGCTTCCCTTTCTCTCATACATACACATATACACGAGCAGCGACCACGGGGTGTACACGCTTGGCCCACGTGTACACAGACCCCGTTATAACGTGCACTAGACACCCCGTCACCTACCCCCCTCACCCCCCTCACTGCCCCTCCCTCTTCATCCTCTCTTTCTCACCCCGTCTCTTATTAGCTTCTGTTTGGCATATGGCAGTAACTGGACTGACATAAGCGTTGATATGCACTGTCTGGGGAGAGAGAGAGAGAGAGAGAGAGAGAGAGAGAGAAAAGTTAAAGGGAGGAGAAAGGCTTGTGTGTGTGTGTGTGTGTATGTATAGGGAGGTGTGTGTTTGTGTGTACAGGGAGGTGTGTGTGTGTGTGTGTGTGTGTGTGTGTGTAGGGAGGTGTGTGTGTGTGTGTGTAGGGAGGTGTGTGTGTGTGTAGGGAGGTGTGTGTGTGTGTGTGTGTGTGTAGGGAGGTGTGTCTATATCGGCCTCTTGTAGCTTCCTTATGTTCTTATGTTCTTATGTGTGTGTGTGTGTGTGTGTGTGTCATCAGTATCTGTTCCTTGCATTATTTAGTTTGTCTCTATGAGGTTACGTTACTACCTATAGGCTGCTACTACTACTACTACTACTGCTACTATTCTACCACTACTATCAATATTTATTCCATCTTTTGTTATATCATTATTTTATAGGCTACTCTTTCCGTTCTCTTTGGTTCAGCTTTTGGGTTATAAAGACAGGAAGGTATTTAATTATCACGTTAAAGGTAATTGTTAGGTTAGGAAGGTGATGGGGGGGAGCTTGTTTGTGCAAGGGTAAATATGCAGTTTCAACCAATACTCCCTGTTGACCAATACTCTCCTGACATAAAACAGACCCCCTGCTAGTTAACTAACCTAACCTGGGCATTGATTACAACCTAACCTAGCTGGGGAGGGGGGGAGGTTTCGCCCCCCTCAAGACCCCCCTTGTGTTATTTTTAATTTCCGACGGCTGTTTGTAGGGTTAGAAATACTCCTTATGGTGAGAACTCGTGGATCACCATGGAGACTCGTGGATATTATCTCTCTCTCTCTCTCTCTCTCTCTCCCCAAAACCTGTTGGACGAAAGGGCAGGCCAAGAGGTGGTTAACCCCTTCACGCCCAGATTTTTCCTTTGCTCTATAAAATCGTCTGTTGTTAGCCAAAAAATTACGAAAAGTAACTAAATATACCAAATTAGTTAGTCGACTAGGATACTAAACAGGTCATAGCTATAAAATATTGCTTATAGTCACTAAAAATCGTCTAATGGTACCCAAATTACAATGGAAATTACGTTCTGGGCCTCAAGGGGTTAATGGGGAGGGGGGAGAAAGGGAGGGATGTAGGGGGATAATGGGTAGGCTATTCCCTTACGCCCTTGTGCAGTCTATATATAGTGCCCCCCTCCCCCCCTCCTCCCCCCCATAGTCTTGACCACACTCCCTGACCTGCTCAAGGGCGAATATGATGGCATAGGATTACAAAGGAAGCACAGGTAACATAGGTCTCTAGGCCTAGTGAGTGAAACTTTTTTTTTTTTTTTACGGTAGAGCCTATATCGCCTGTAGGCTATTATTATCTTGTCCTGAAGGGCTCAGTTCGGTATTATTTTACGACGGCACCAAACTTCCCTACACAATTGGGAGCATGGTTTTTGTTTACCTTATTGTATTCTAAGAGACATTTTCTCCTTCAGCTTTCCGTCGCAAATCAATAGTTTCGGAGATATAAAACATTTTAGGTGAGAGAAGGAATAAGTCTCCTTGTATACAAAATGCCTCCCTCTTCCTCTTCTTGTGACCTGCATCGCTTTTGTTTGGTATTTTATTAAACTTTTTTATTATTGGACCCAGTTAGGAGGTGAGGTGAGGTGAGGTGAGGTTAGGTTAGGTTAGGTTAGGTTAGGTTAGGTTAGGTTAGGTTAGGTTAGGTTAGGTTAGGTTAGGTTAGGTAAGGTAAGGTAAGGTAAGGTAAGGTAAGGTAAGGTAAGGTTAGGTTAGGTTAGGTTAGGTTAGGTTAGGTAAGGTAAGGTAGCCACGGGTGCGCCTCCGAAACAAAAGCGATGCAGGTCACAAGAAGAGGAAGAAGGAGGCATTTTGTGAACAAAGGAGATTGTATTCTTCCTCCCACCTAAAATATTCATATCTCCGAAACTATTGATTTGCGACGGAAAGCTCAAAGAGAAAATGTCTCTTAGAATACAATAAGGTAAACAAAAACCATGCTCCCAATTGTGTAGGGAAGTTTGGTGCTGTCGTAAAAATCTACCCTCAGTTGGTTTACGATGACTGAGTTTATTTGTGAGGGTATTAGTGTTTTGAAAGGGGAGGATAGATAAGAGAAAAAGTTACACCCACACAAACACTTTTTTCGGTTCTACTGTAGTTTAATGCATTACAAGGCACGTAGTTATAACCATCCTCAACTTGTAGATCTGACAATTAGAGAGAACTGCAACTCCGAAATGCCAGTGGTCGCTGGCAGTTTTAACTCACAATTTGGTGAAAAGTTGGTCAACTTGAAAGAAAAATATGGGCTTATTCCACTGCACTTAAAACACAAAAGTATAATTTTAAGAACGATTTTCTTCTATATGTATATTGTATAGAAGCCTGATTCTGTAAAACATGTATTTAACCAAATAACCAAGTAGGTTATAGTTGAGGAGGCGAGGTAAATGTTACTCTATGATATTATACAGTCAATAACGTATGTTTAGAAGTTATCTATACCTAGGCAGTCATATGTTCCTGTTATTATTGTGTATCAATCAGATAGAAACCTGGAAGTGCAATGAGTCGACGCGTGAAGTAGCAATGTTTTGATTCAATCTCCCCGCCACAATCTCCCCGCCACCACTCCCCGCCGCGGCGTGTCGCCTCCACAATTATAACCTACATTGTCGCAGCAACAAGCCGATTTCGGCATTCTTTATTCTTCGTTTTTCCAAGGCATTGCTTATTGTATTTTGACAAGCGTTTGCCAGACGCAGCAGTACTGTCTTAGAAAACAGTGTGAACATCGCCCAAATTTTACATGCCACAATATACATGTAAAAAATATATTAAGCTTTGCTACTCGAGGCGAGTAATTTGCATTAAATTGCTATCTTAGAACGTTCAATCGTAATGCATGTCATGCATACACTTACTAGAACAACAGAAGAACGTTCTTTTTTAGTATTCAGATGCGGTGCATCAATATTTATCGCGAAATTGATTTATGAAAAATATTAGTCGCGGAGGGAAAACACAGTAGACCAACCTTTGAGTTAAAACTGCCAGCGACCACTGGCATTTCTCGAGTTTCAGTTCTCTCCAATTTGCAGCATTTCTAACCCTACAACACCCATCGGAAATGAAAAATAACAAAAAAGGGGAGGGCGAAACCCGAATGAGGTAGGTTATGTAATCAATGCCCAGGATAGGTTATTTAACTAGCAGGGGGGGGGGGGGGATCAGGAGAGTATTGGTCATTAGGGAGTATTGTACTAAACTGCATTTTTACCCTTTTTTTCTATTTCACTTCACTATAATTGTCACACTTTAAAAACTTTCCTTCACTGTTCATTCCAGTTCTTCACTACCCTCACTTCACAGAGTCTTACCTCTAGTCCCATTCAGTCCAGTTCTTCACTACCCTCACTTCACAGTCTTACCTGTAGTCCCATTCAGTCCAGTTCTTCACTACCCTCACTTCACATAGTCTTACCTCTAGTCCCATTCAGTCCAGTTCTTCACTACCCTCACTTCACAGTCTTACCTGTAGTCCCATTCAGTCCAGTTCTTCACTACCCTCACTTCACCCAGTCTTACCTCTAGTCCCATTCAGTCCAGTTCTTCACTACCCTCACTTCACCCAGTCTTACCTCTAGTCCCATTCAGTCCAGTTCTTCACTACCCTCACTTCACCCAGTCTTACCTCTAGTCCCATTCAGTCCAGTTCTTCACTACCCTCACTTCACCCAGTCTTACCTCTAGTCCCATTCAGTCCAAGTCTTCTCTATCCCTTTTCAACACTTGGTAACTCACGCCAGGCCACTTATCTTCTTTCACTCCGGCACTGCCAATCACTCCTCATGCTGCCGCCACTCCACTGTGACTGCCACTCAGGCCTTGCCACTCCAGATAACACTCCAGCTTCGGTCTCGCCTTCAGACCACCAAACAGAGCTGGGCAGTATTTAAATTCGTATTGAAATACATTTGTGTATTTACAAATGTATCTAAATACAATTGATGTATTTAGTATTTAGTATTTAAATACATTCCTCCCATGTATTTAGTATTTAGTATTTAAATACATTCAATGTAGTTAGTGCCCCGCTCTGCCACCAAAACGAGTGTGTCAGTGTCTCAATCTCAAGTACTCGCTGATTCGAAAGTTCATGAACCCTCCTGTGTGTGTGTGTGTGCGTGCGTGTGTGCGTGTGTGTGTGTGCGTGTGGGTGTGTGTGCGTGTGTTCCAAGTTAATCAAGTGTTGCTCCTGTCCTGTTTATCCTGTTTCTTCCTCTCCTGTTTCCTCCTCTCCTTTCTTATATTCATTTAAAGAACAAACTAAAAAATTTCGGACTAAAATGTTTCGTTTCGTTTCATTGCTTTGTTTGCTTCGTTGTTCCGAGACACATGAACCACAATTATCGATTCTCAACTTATTATTGACAAGTATTTCTTTACTTGCTCATGAAGTAATAGTGTTAAACTGCATCACTCAAGTTAAAATTTTTGTTTCAATTCATACATTTCAATTCAGTCATATATTTTCTAATCGTTATAATATATTGCAATACATTTTTTTCAATATTTCTCTGATTCCTTTATAATTGTTATGGTAAGCGTGCCACATGTGCAATTCTAGGGCTGAGAACCAGAAAGGCCAATGTCACAAATCTATGCTTTGAGAAAAATACGTTTGAAATATTGCATCCTTCATCATGGCATCAGGTAATAACAGCAGATGAAAGATTTTTTTTCCAGTAATTACTTAGATAATTATAAGCTATCATTTCTTGCCATGATAGATACATAAATTTCCTGTTCGGTGGTGGACTTATCTAAAATTAGCCATTTTTTGACATTGGCCCTTCTAGTTCTCAGCCCTAGAATTTATAGTATACTAATTATATTTCGTATATATATATATTTGGCACAGTCAGTTCGTACTATCCGCCGCACATCCTCGCCATTATCTTATCATTTCCTGTTTCACTGTCTAGTTCTTTTTGTTGGCACGAATTCTTTATTTTCTGACATCTAATATTCCCTAAACTACATGCACTCTTTTTCGTGTGTGTGTGTGTGTGTGTGTGTGTGTGTGATCAGTTCCAAGTTAATTGTTGTTTTCATCGTGGCAGAGTAACCCTTCACGCCCAGATCTTTCCTTTCCTTGGCTATATAAAATCGTATGTTGTCGAGCCATAAAATTACGAAAAGTAACAAAATATACCAAATTCGTTAGTGGACAAGGATACTAAACAGGTTATAGTGGACAAGGATACTAAACAGGTTATAGTGGACAAGGATACTAAACAGGTTATAGTGGACAAGGATACTAAACAGGTTATAGTGGACAAGGATACTAAACAGGTTATAGTGGACAAGGATACTAAACAGGTTATAGTGGACAAGGATACTAAACAGGTTATAGTGGACAAGGATACTAAACAGGTTATAGTGGACAAGGATACTAAACAGGTTATAGTGGACAAGGATACTAAACAGGTTATAGTGGACAAGGATACTAAACAGGTTATAGTGGACAAGGATACTAAACAGGTTATAGTGGACAAGGATACTAAACAGGTTATAGTGGACAAGGATACTAAACAGGTTATAGTGGACAAGGATACTAAACAGGTTATAGTGGACAAGGATACTAAACAGGTTATAGTGGACAAGGATACTAAACAGGTTATAGTGGACAAGGATACTAAACAGGTTATAGTGGACAAGGATACTAAACAGGTTATAGTGGACAAGGATACTAAACAGGTTATAGTGGACAAGGATACTAAACAGGTTATAGTGGACAAGGATACTAAACAGGTTATAGTGGACAAGGATACTAAACAGGTTATAGTGGACAAGGATACTAAACAGGTTATAGTGGACAAGGATACTAAACAGGTTATAGTGGACAAGGATACTAAACAGGTTATAGTGGACAAGGATACTAAACAGGTTATAGTGGACAAGGATACTAAACAGGTTATAGTGGACAAGGATACTAAACAGGTTATAGTGGACAAGGATACTAAACAGGTTATAGTGGACAAGGATACTAAACAGGTTATAGTGGACAAGGATACTAAACAGGTTATAGTGGACAAGGATACTAAACAGGTTATAGTGGACAAGGATACTAAACAGGTTATAGTGGACAAGGATACTAAACAGGTTATAGTGGACAAGGATACTAAACAGGTTATAGTGGACAAGGATACTAAACAGGTTATAGTGGACAAGGATACTAAACAGGTTATAGTGGACAAGGATACTAAACAGGTTATAGTGGACAAGGATACTAAACAGGTTATAGTGGACAAGGATACTAAACAGGTTATAGTGGACAAGGATACTAAACAGGTTATAGTGGACAAGGATACTAAACAGGTTATAGTGGACAAGGATACTAAACAGGTTATAGTGGACAAGGATACTAAACAGGTTATAGTGGACAAGGATACTAAACAGGTTATAGTGGACAAGGATACTAAACAGGTTATAGTGGACAAGGATACTAAACAGGTTATAGTGGACAAGGATACTAAACAGGTTATAGTGGACAGGATACTAAACAGGTTATAGTGGACAAGGATACTAAACAGGTTATAGTGGACAAGGATACTAAACAGGTTATAGTGGACAAGGATACTAAACAGGTTATAGTGGACAAGGATACTAAACAGGTTATAGTGGACAAGGATACTAAACAGGTTATAGTGGACAAGGATACTAAACAGGTTATAGTGGACAAGGATACTAAACAGGTTATAGTGGACAAGGATACTAAACAGGTTATAGTGGACAAGGATACTAAACAGGTTATAGTGGACAAGGATACTAACAGGTTATAGTGGACAAGGATACTAAACAGGTTATAGTGGACAAGGATACTAAACAGGTTATAGTGGACAAGGATACTAAACAGGTTATAGTGGACAAGGATACTAAACAGGTTATAGTGGACAAGGATACTAAACAGGTTATAGTGGACAAGGATACTAAACAGGTTATAGTGGACAAGGATACTAAACAGGTTATAGTGGACAAGGATACTAAACAGGTTATAGTGGACAAGGATACTAAACAGGTTATAGTGGACAAGGATACTAAACAGGTTATAGTGGACAAGGATACTAAACAGGTTATAGTGGACAAGGATACTAAACAGGTTATAGTGGACAAGGATACTAAACAGGTTATAGTGGACAAGGATACTAAACAGGTTATAGTGGACAAGGATACTAAACAGGTTATAGTGGACAAGGATACTAAACAGGTTATAGTGGACAAGGATACTAAACAGGTTATAGTGGACAAGGATACTAAACAGGTTATAGTGGACAAGGATACTAAACAGGTTATAGTGGACAAGGATACTAAACAGGTTATAGTGGACAAGGATACTAAACAGGTTATAGTGGACAAGGATACTAAACAGGTTATAGTGGACAAGGATACTAAACAGGTTATAGTGGACAAGGATACTAAACAGGTTATAGTGGACAAGGATACTAAACAGGTTATAGTGGACAAGGATACTAAACAGGTTATAGTGGACAAGGATACTAAACAGGTTATAGTGGACAAGGATACTAAACAGGTTATAGTGGACAAGGATACTAAACAGGTTATAGTGGACAAGGATACTAAACAGGTTATAGTGGACAAGGATACTAAACAGGTTATATGTGGACAAGGATACTAAACAGGTCATGTGGACAAGGATACTAAACAGGTCATGTGGACAAGGATACTAAACAGGTCATGTGGACAAGGATACTAAACAGGTAATGTGGACAAGGATACTAAACAGGTCATGTGGACAAGGATACTAAACAGGTCATGTGGACAAGGATACTAAACAGGTTATAGTGGACAAGGATACTAAACAGGTTATAGTGGACAAGGATACTAAACAGGTTATAGTGGACAAGGATACTAAACAGGTTATAGTGGACAAGGATACTAAACAGGTTATAGTGGACAAGGATACTAAACAGGTTATAGTGGACAAGGATACTAAACAGGTTATAGTGGACAAGGATACTAAACAGGTTATAGTGGACAAGGATACTAAACAGGTTATAGTGGACAAGGATACTAAACAGGTTATAGTGGACAAGGATACTAAACAGGTTATAGTGGACAAGGATACTAAACAGGTTATAGTGGACAAGGATACTAAACAGGTCATAGCTATAAAACATTGGTTATATTCACTGAAAATCGTCTAATGGTACTCAAATTACATTAGAAATTATGTTTTGGCCTCAAGGGGTTAATGACCTTCTACCCAAGAGACTCAGGACGGAATGTCAGAACGATTATTCACTCACTCCTCCTCTCCTACTGTTGTCAAGGCTAGGCGAATACACGTTTGTGGGTTATCTAAACACACACACACACACACACACACACACACACACACACACACGAAACCACAGGAAATTCTCTAATCCATTTTTAAACTAAACTCTCACTCACAAAAAAAACAAATAAGCAGAGAGAGAGAGAGAGAGAGAGAGAGAGAGAGAGAGAGAGAGAGAGAGAGAGATATTCCTGGAAAATGAAAGCTAGTTCTCAGTAGTCCAGCTGAAGCTCCTAACTGTAAAACTTATAAGAATTCAACAATACAGTAAAAGAGAGAGAGAGAGAGAGAGAGAGAGAGAGAGAGAGAGAGAGAGGAGCGAAAATCAAAGTCCTTGTTTATTCAGTGATCTACTACTCTATAGTTACACCTACCTCAATGTTATTTTATAGTCCTGTACGAAGGGCTGGACTCAACGTCGATGCTGTGACTGGAGAGCTGCCTGAAGAGGAAGTGTGCGACTAGCCAACCCGCGTTTTCTTATATTGGAGGCTAGGTGGTGGGCGGGGCTGGGAGATACGGGTTGTGGATAGAGTACCTTGAATAATATTACAGAGAAATCTTATATCAGAGACCCTAGTTGTGGATAGGGAGTGGATAGGAGAGAAGGAAGGATAGTTAGGATGCGTGAAGGGAATGCATAGTAGGAGGTTGCTGGGGAGGTGTTTTACTATTGAGAGAGAGAAGATTGGAGATTGGGGGTTTACTGGGGATTGGATTGGAGATTGGAGATTGAGGGATTGGAGATTGGGGGTTTACTGGGGATTGGATTGGAGGATTGGAGATTGAGGGTTTACTGGGATTGGATTGGAGAATTGGAGATTGAGGGATTGGAGATTGAGGGTTTACTGGGGATTGGATTGGAGGATTGGAGATTTGGGGATTACTGGGGATTGGATTGGAGGATTGGAGATTGGGGGATTACTGGGGATTGGATTGGAGGATTGAGGGATTGGAGATTGGAGGATTACTGGGGATTGGATTGGAGGATTGAGGGATTGGAGATGGGGGTTTACTGGGGATTGGATTGGAGGATTGAGGGATTGGAGATTGGGGTATTACTGGGGATTGGAGATTGAGGAATATAAGGAAGGAGATAGCTGGGGATGCGTGGAGGGAATGCAGAGTTGAAGAACATGTTGGTAGGTTTTTTTTACTATACTCCTCCTCCTCCCCCCTCCTCCTCCTCTCCCCCCTCCCCTCCCCCTCCTCCTCCTCCTCCTCCTCATATTAACATTTCGTCATTTCCTTATCTTTCTTCTTGCTTGTCGTACTTGTGTATATAAATTTTCCATCTTGCGATATATTTTCCTGCGGTTCAGCTATGTATGTATTTCCCAAGATCAACTGACCATCTATCAGTCCATTAGATCAGTCTATTATCAATCGGTTAAAAGTCAATTGATCTAGATACACCCAGCTCTAGTCTTGCCTGCGTGTCCTCACCCAGCCACGGTGCTATTTTTTTTACCTCGAGTTGTGTGGCTGTTCCTCCTACAAACGCTTTTACCGTTTATTGTTTTTTTTGTTTGATTATTTAAACAGATATAACTCATACATAAATCTATATTAATAAAAGCGAAAGTGTGTGTGTGTGTGTGTGTGTCTGTGTGTCTGTGTGTGTGTGTGTGTGTGTGTGTGTGTGTGTGTGTGTGTGTTGTGTGTGTGGTATAGGTTCCGCCTCCCGTGGCGGAATTCCATCATATATCACATTTTTGGAACCAGGTTGACCAGGGGAAGGTTTTAAGCCCACTTATGAGATGATCCGGTCACTTTTTTTTTTTTTTTTTTTTTTAGCAGCCTATTAGCGATAATTGTGAAAAAAGTGGGTTGCGAGAATTGAGGAAGCCTTGATGTAGGGTGATGAGTAATGGGTGAGTGAATGGGTGGGGTGATGGGTAATGGGTGTGGGGTGATGGGTAATGGGTGTGGGGTGATGGGTAATGGGTGTGGGGTGATGGGTGAGTGAATGGGTGGGAGGTGATGGGTGATGGGTGAGGGAATAGATGGGGGGGTGATGGGTAATGGGTGTGTGGTGATGGGTAATGGGTGAGTGAATGGGTGGGGGGTGATGGGTAATGGGTGAGTGAATGGGTGGGGGGTGATGGGTAATGGGTGAGTGAATGGGTTGGGGGTGATGTGAATGGGTTGGCGTTAATACATACATTTCTACATCCATGATTTCAGGAAAGTTAGAAGGGGCTATCTGGAGAGTCTGTGTTTGGTGGGCCTTCGGCCCACCAAACACAGCCCTCTGCAGCCACAGCCCTCCGCAGGAGCTACCCAAAAAGTCCGCCCGGGGGGCGGCTTTGCGGCTAGTCATACATAAATACATAAATCATGCATAAATACATAAATACATAAATCATACATAAATACATAAATCATACATAAATACATAAATCATACATAAATACATAAATCATACATAAATACATAAATACATAAATCATACATAAATACATAAATACATAAATACATAAATCATACATAAATACATAAATACATAAATCATACATAAATACATAAATCATACATTAATACATAAATCATACATTAATACATAAATCATACATAAATACATAAATCATACATAAATACATAAATACATAAATCATACATAAATACATAAATACATAAATCATACATAAATCATACATAAATACATAAATCATACATTAATACATAAATCATACATTAATACATAAATCATACATAAATACATAAATCATACATAAATACATAAATCATACATAAATACATAAATACATAAATCATAC
>JACEEZ010017813.1:587500-592500 GCA_016584305.1 Chionoecetes opilio
TAGGTCTCGCGGCCTCTTGTAGCTTCCTTATTTTCTTATGTTCTTATGTTTCTTATGTAACAGAATTCAATGCCGCCCGTCGGAGGGGACGCTGAGTGCATGACCCTTCGTTGGGGCGGCTAGGAGAGCGGATTGTAGGGCGACGTCTAGGAATAGATTTTGTTCTAGAGGATAGAGTATGGCAATAGGACAAGTGAGCATTTCTTTATTTAATTCCCAATGGCAGAGTTTGGCAATAGGACAAGTGAGCATTTCTTTATTAAATTCCTAATGGCAGAGTTTGGCAATAGGACAAGTGAGCATTTCTTTATTAAATTCCTAATGGCAGAGTTTGGCAATAGGACAAGTAGCATTTCTTTATTAAATTCCTAATGGCAATTTTGGGCAATAGGACAAGTGAGCATTTCTTTATTTAATTCCTAATGGCAGAGTTTGGCAATAGGACAAATGAGCATTTCTTTATTTAATTCCTAATGGCGAGTTTGGCAATAGGACAAGTGGGGCATTTCTTTTTTAAAATTTTCCTAATGGCAGAGTTTGGCAATAGGACAAGTGAGCATTTCTTTATTAAATTCCTAATGGCAGAGTTTGGCAATAGGACAAGTGAGCATTTCTTTATTAAATTCCTAATGGCAGAGTTTGGCAATAGGACAAGTGAGCATTTCTTTATTAAATTCCTAATGGCAGAGTTTGGCAATAGGACAAGTGAGCATTTCTTTATTAAATTCCTATGGCAGAGTTTGGCAATAGGACAAATGAGCATTTCTTTATTAAATTCCTAATGGCAGAGTTTGGCAATAGGACAAGTGAACATTTCTTTATTAAATTCCTAATGGCAGAGTTTGGCAATAGGACAAGTGAACATTTTTTTATTTAACCCCTTAAGACCCAGAACGTAATTTCCATTGTACTTTGGGTACCATTAGCCGATATTTAGTGAATATAAGTAATATTTTATAGCTATGACCTGTTTAGTATCCTTGTCCACTAGGTAATTTGGTATATTCAGTGACTTCGTAATTTTATGGCTAACAACAGACGATTTTTTTTATAGCAAAGGAAAGATCTGGGTGTGAAGGGGTTAATTCCTAATGGCAGAGTTTGGCAATAGGACAAGTGAGCATTTCTTTATTTAATTCCTAATGGCAGAAGACAAGAATCAGGAAGGACTTACCACTCCACGTGATTACTTAATTTGAGACACCAAAAGTCGATCAACTATACTTACATTCCGTTCGCACGATTTCGGATGTAAGTAATATATAATTATTGTCATATTTAATACTTTGCACCCTCTTCAGAATTTCCTAGAAGAGTCATTATTAGTTTTGAAAGATAGATGGCATAAGGTTTAAATCAAAGGTGTAGCAAGAAACTTTTAACCCCTTCACACCCAGATCTTTCCTTTGCTATATAAAATCGTCTGTTGTTAGCCATAAAATAACGAAAAGTAACTGAATATGCCAAATTAGTTAGTCGACAAGAATACTAAACAGGTCATAGCTATAAAATATTGCTTATAGTCACTAAAAATCGTCAAATGATATCCAAATTGCAATGGAAATTACGTTCTGGGCCTCAAGGGGTTAATTAAATATGTGATTGCTGTTTGTTATCACACCCGATGCGCGTTCATGGGTTCCAGTAACAGTTTTGCGGCAATCATATCAGTAGAACATATCATGGAAATATAAAAAAAAATCCGCTGCAGAATATATCGTGAAGAAATGACTTACGGTGTATCAATATCTATCACGGGAGGGATTTTATAATACATGCGAATCCCTGCGTCCGGCAAGGTAGACGGGCCTCCATATCAAACCAGCTGGTGATCACTTGAACGTCTGGAATGAGTGGGCTCAGCCATTGACCTGCTATTGGCTCCCCGTGGGTTCAGCCATTGACCTGCTATTGGCTCCCCGTGGGTTCAGCCATTGACCTGCTATTGGCTCCCCGTGGGTTCAGCCATTGACCTGCTATTGGCTCCCCGTGGGCTCAGCCATTGACCTGCTATTGGCTCCCCGTGGGTTCAGCCATTGACCTGCTATTGGCTCCCCGTTGGTTCAGCCATTGACCTGCTATTGGCTCCCCGTGGTTTCAGCCATTGACCTGCTATTGGCGCCCCGTCCTGCCCCCAATGTAGGCTGGGGATTTATTCATTTATTTGCACAAGACTATTGGCCGATTTTTTAAACATGGACATGGGCTAACCTAAGACTAACCATGGCTTTAGACAGACATTTCAGTGCTTTAAACATTTGTCCGGGGTATAATATCATTAGACTTGGATGTTGGAGAGGTTAGGGAGTGTCTAGCAATTCCAATCTGAGACTAAACACCCTGGAAAAATGGTTAAAAAGCTTAAATGTCTGGTCTAAAGCCATGGTTAGTCTCAGGCTAGCCCAAGTCCATGTTTAGAAAATCGGCCATATATTCCTACCGTTACGTATGTATGAAACTGCCAAATCAGTAAACTGAGATTTATTTTGGGTCACGTCTCATGAACCTCAGCAGGGGATTCTGGCCATAGGGCTCTGCAGTGAGGGAATGGTGGGATCACTTCTGGGAGGTGGACAGTTTTTAACCAGCTCAAAACATAAATATATCTGTTTAGGCATAGGTATATTTAAAAATTATAGAAATGTGTAATACGTATATATTTACATAACACTCAGTTTGCAACAAGAACCAAATATTTAGAAACCTATAAAATTTATATATAAAAGATAGTATAGTAAAACAGGGCGACGAAGACATCGGTGACTCTAGTGCTACAGAGTCAACAAAGGGACAAACAATCTGGATTAGGGAGAACCCGGAGTGCATTCCAGGGCGACACTGTTTTGGCAGGCGACGCGACGCTGCTGATACGTAGTGTATAGCTATAGTTATAGTTACGGTGCTTTGCCGGGCCTGCAGGTACTGGGACAATACGCAGCGTGTGAAGGGAGCACAGGGTGGAGGATTAGGATTCATTCAAGCAGATGGTTCGCACCAGCCGTTCGGAAACCACGTAAGGATCGGCATTGGAGGATGGCCGCCTGTCTTCTAGATAACCCTGCTTCTCCTCTGCCACATTTCGAGGGATTCTGATGGAGACGCCCCTGTTGGCCACGCCGGAGGAGAAGTCGTGAATGGAGGAGGTCTCGTTGTGTCCGGTGAGGCGGCGCTCGTTGTCCTTGCCTCCCTTGGGGTCGTATGCCTTGATGTGCTCTTCATGAAGCTTAGACAGCTTCTCGATGGCCTTCTCGATCTCCACAATACCATTGGCTTCACGCATGCCCTTGGTGGAGAAGTTGGAGTGCATACCGGCGCCATTCCAGTTTCCTGGGACGGGTTTGGGATCTAGAGTGACGACGACGCTGAAGTCTTCTGCGACGCGGTGCAGCAGGTAGCGGGCCATCCAGAGGTCGTCACCCATGGTGATACCCTCGCAGGGGCCCACCTGGAACTCCCACTGGGCGGGCATCGTCTCGGCGTTCTCGCCAGAAATGTTAATACCAGCGTAGAGGCAAGCGCGGTAGTGGGCTTCCACAACGTCGCGGCCGTAGACCGTGCTAGCGCCGACGCCACAGTAGTACGGACCCTGAGGGCGGGGGAAGCCGTTCTTGGGCCAGCCCAGCGGGTGGTTGTCGGTGTCCAGCAGTGTGTACTCCTGCTCCATGCCGAACCACGGCCGTGTGTCTGCAGCGCGGGTCATCACATCCAGACACGTGCGACGTTTGTTGCTCTCTGTGGGCTTCTTGTTGTGCTTGAAGGTCTCGCAGAGGACCAGCTTGTTGTCACCAAGACGGAAGGGGTCGCGGTACATCGCTATGGGCCTCAGGTACACGTCACTGTTGCTTCCTTCAGCCTGGCCCGTGGAGGAACCGTCAAAGTTCCACTCCGGCAGATCTGTTACGAGATAATGACGTTCTCAGTGCTCTGATCACACACCTGTCACACCTATTACACATAGCCATGCATCATCAGGAACACAAGACAGCAGTGTAAGTCCCCTCACCTGCTGGAGTCTGTGGCTTGAAGTTCAGCGTGCGGGTCTTGGATCGCAGGTTCTCGTCGGTGCCGTCCACCCAGACATACATGGCCTGACACTTGCCATCGGGGATTTCTACCCGCATGTAGCGGTCCAGCACCGTCTTGTTGGTGCCAAAGAAACCTTGGTTGGTGCCATCGTGCGTCATAATGCCTTGAAAGGAGAAGGAAGAGTCACATTACTGATCGTTTCCGGATCATACTGTATATACATGTAGTTTACATCAGAATAAAGACGGGCCCCTAACTGTAATCAAAGACTATCAAGATGGAGATGGAAAAGTAAGGGGGCAGCGGCGTAAGTCAGTAGTTTGCGGCGGGCCAAACAGGTGGCGCTATCTATGTAGTGCACCGGGCGCGCGTTGTCTGGAGTTGGACTGTGTTTATATCAGTAGTTAACGAGACTTCATCAATGATCTTATATTGAATTTTCTGTGTGATATTGTACGAAACAGTTTACGTTAACTGTTTACTGTTGGCTTCGTTACAGAGATATAACATACTTTTTGATAAAATGGATGACACTAGGATTGCAACACCCTTTCAGCACCACTCGCGCTCATTGTCAAATATGACAGATGCAGATTGCCAGAAGTATAGACATGCCGTGACGTTTTTCTTATATTGTACTGTGTCAAAAGTAGTAGTAAAGGTAGTAGTGGTATATATAGTAGTAGTAGTAGTTAGTAGTAGTAGTAGTAGTAGTAGTAGTAGTAGTAGCAGCAGCAGCAGCAACAGACACACATTAAAACACTATACGCCAACGGTTTTGCACTTAGTGTTTTTCATTTTAATATGAGTTATCTATGTTCTTTGTACATGGAGAAGTAACTTTGAAGCAGATTTGAGAGTGCTGTGATAGGGATGTGGCTGCCTGTGGTGGGCTGTGGCTGCCTGTGGTGGGCTGTGGCAGGCTGTGGAAGTGCTGCTCCAAATACTGGGTTGATAGTTTCTTACAATAGATT
>JACEEZ010017813.1:597500-625000 GCA_016584305.1 Chionoecetes opilio
CTTTTATATTTGCACTGTGTCTAAAATAATCCCTTGCTTTTATATTTGCACTGTGTCTAAAATAATCCCTTGCTTTATATTTTGCACTGTGTCTAAAATAATCCCTTGCTTTTATATTTGCACTGTGTCTAAAATAATCCCTTGCTTTTATATTTGCACTGTGTCTAAAATAATCCCTTGCTTTTATATTTGCACTGTGTCTAAAATAATCCCTTGCTTTTATATTTGCACTGTGTCTAAAATAATCCCTTGCTTTTATATTTGCACTGTGTCTAAAATAATCCCTTGCTTTTATATTTGCACTGTGTCTAAAATAATCCCTTGCTTTTATATTTGCACTGTGTCTAAAATAATCCCTTGCTTTTATATTTGCAATATGCTGAAGGATAATACACTGAAAGATTCATGAGCTGATTTTAACCTCTTTTTGTGTCCTCTCTCCCAAGGCACAATTCACCCTAACTCTGTGTCTCAGCTCAGTATTCTTTAGGTCGTGTATCGATATGAAAGATGAAGTTTAGGCCTTAAATGATTATACACCGAGATAATTCATGAGCTGATTCTAATCCCTTTTTGTGTCAGTCTCTCTTTCGCAAGGCACCAATTGCCCTATAGCTCTGTGTCTCTAAATAATTAATAATCTCTTTGCTTTTATATTTTTCATTGTGCGGTTCAGCATTAAAATCTTTCTCGCAGTTATGAATACTGGTTCACCAATAGGGTGGTAGATGATTGGAATAGACACAGTTAAGGGACGCCTGCCGGTATTTTCAGCAGAATATAAAACAAAAACAAAAAATTGAGCTTCCCGCCGCATATGTATCACAAACCTTATGGCAACACTTTTATTTCCCAAAGTATTACACGAATATTCACATTCTAAAGCACTTAAACTGATTTAAAGGTCCACGCAACTCACGTGGCTGGTTTGTTTACATTTTACGCTCTGCGGTGATATTGCTTATTTTCATGAACTATGAAGGTGTATCTGGAGGTATGGAGGCAGCTGAAGCTATTTTTTTTTTTTTTATTAATAAAAAAAAGTTGCATTTTTTTTTTTTTTTTGCCACGCTGCAGGATGCTTTGATGTCCCAACTTCGGAAGCCGTTTTCTCAAATGCAAGATATTTCCATTTAAACCATTATCATTTCCTTATTTCTTGTCTGGTTTTAGTCATTCTGGTCTCATTTTCTTCAGTGATAAATGCTCTATAACTTTTATAGAATACTTTTAATAATATCTAGGACATGAATGAATAATTTATTTTTATCCATGACATTTTTGTTATGTGATTTTTTTCTCATGATCGTGCTATTAGAATACTCATACGAAACATAATATTAAAAAAGTAATTGATGCAAGGCGTTGACATACTTAGTAAGCGTTAATAGACAACATGTCATGCCATTATAATGAATAATTATTATTCAATAGTAAGTTAATGTCGCATACTGTAAACGATGCATTTATATGTATTATTATTATTTTTTTCTATTCTCATTCTAGGAATTGACATCAACTTTGGACATTATATTTCTAGTACTAAGAGTCAATCAATCATTGGGGGCATACGCCGGGGGGCGCATCGCCTCGCCCACCCTACGACGCCACTCCCGAGGGTCACCACGCGCGAGTTCCCATGCAGGCTCCTTTCCCATACCAAGCAGCTCTCGACAAGAAACATCAACTTGCCCCAGCCACGAGCCTTGTGGGCGCCCCTTGGCCTCCTCCACGCCGGATTGTCTCTTACAGATACAACCCGATGGGAAGGATCGGTTTCAGGGTAGCGTGCCACATGCCCATATAGCCGAAGTTGGCGCTGACGGACTATGCAGGTAATAGGCCTCGATTCAGTCTCACGGTGCAATCGCTGATTTGACACGTAATCATCCCAGCGATACCCCATGATTCTGCGAAGACACTTATTACCAAAGGCATTGATTCGTCTCTTCAAGTCACTATTTAGTGTCCATGTCTCACAACCATAGAGTAAGACAGGGATCACAAGCGACTTGAAGATCCGGATCTTTGTCCTCCTGCACAGGTACCGACAACGCCAAATACTCCCGCTGAGCGAGTCCATAACACCGTGGGCTATGCCAATCCGCCGTAAGACTTCTTGACGTGACCCGCCGTCATTATGGACTGCGCTACCAAGGTATGTAAAACTTTCCAAGATCTCAATGTCCTCGCCACACGCATGAACAGACTGTACTGCTTCATCTAGTAAGTCTCCAAATACCTGGACCTTGGTCTTGAGCCAGGAGACCTCAAGTCCCAAAGGCTTTGCCTCCTCGTGCAGCGCCTCGAGAGCCATCACCAGGACCTCCAGCGACTCAGCAAAGATTACTGCATCATCGGCAAAAACAAGATCAGTGATCTTGGTGTTGCCAACGGATGCTCCACAATCACTTTCATCTACAACCTTGTCCAATACCCAGTCCATACAAGCGTTGAAAAGTGATGGGGCAAGGACGCACCCTTGCCTCACTCCTGTATTCACAGGAAAGAAGCTGGATACACCTGCCCCACACTTCACAGCACTCTCAGTCCCAGAATACAGACCAGTAATACAGAATACAGTATTAAGAGTGATGTTCAGTAAAAGTTTCATTAAAATTGAGTGACTATTAAAGATTTTGGTAAAAAAGGGGGGTGGCGCCCCTTAAGGTTAGTTAATGCAGAGTCAATAGGGGGTTTTGAAAGGAGGCTCGACTATTTTATGGATGGGGATGAAAGGTGGATGTAGGTAGTGTTAATTAACCTAGGAACTACCACGTGTAGGTCTCACGGCTTCTTATAGCTTCCTTATGTTATTATGTTTTTATAAATACACAAGTGTCTTCAATTCCTCATCCCTGGGAACCTATATATGTGTTAGCGTTCCTCGTTGCCAGACGTACGATTCTCGGTCTATATAGTTTTTCATTCATAACTTCTAAAGGAGATGGATCATTCGGAAATTCGTTTATTCTTATTGTCCAGAATTTCGAGCGTTTCACGTTGAATGTTGTTACTTTAATTCCTATATTTTACCTCTAAGGGGTCGACAATCGTTAATGACACACAGATAAAGACATTTTTGGTTACACGAAGATGCCAGGTTTTGCCTTTTCAATGTGTCCTCAGTGGTAGTGAGTCTTGGTGTCGCTTTATCTGTCTTTGTGTTGTTTGTTTGCTCCTCCTAGATAACACTTTTTTGCTATCGTCCATGCGTGTACTACAAGCACCTCGTCTTGACCTTTGTATGCCTTGATTACATGACAACAACAATGCCTTTTCAGTGCCAACCAACCCCTTCTCTCTCTTTTTATTAGTTTTATTTGAACAAAAATTACAGTAAGGCTTTAAAGTTACACGTTGTATGTGAACCTATTATAAAAGCCTAGACATAAGAAGAGATATGCAATAAGATTATAACATACAAAATATACAATATATAGTACAGGGAATATTTTTTTTTTTCTCTCTCTCTCTCTCTCTCTCTCTCTCTCTCTCTCTCCCCTCTCTCTCTCTCTCTTCTCTTCTCTCTCTCTCTCTCTCTCTCTCTCTCTCTCTCTCTCTCCTCTCTCTCTCTCTCTCTCTCTCTCTCTCTCTCTCTCTCTTTTTACTGTCATACTTTTTCCTTCGCCTCTCAAGGAACGGCTGCATGAGAACGTTCTAAGCTCCTGATTCTCACTATTTTTTCTTTCCTAGTAAGTACGTAACAAATGAAGGCTGACAATGATTGCTATACTCTCATTCCTGCAAGGACGGTGAGATGGCGGTCTTTAGTCTGTTACAATTTTTTTCTTCAGTTGACAATAATTTCATATCATGTGTGTGTTATTACGACCGTTCATAAAGTGGATCGGGAGTTTGTTTTTGGGAGTATTGTTTTTATTGTTTTCGTCGGCGTCTATCTGTGAACGCTATAATTCGAGAACGGATTGGCGGATTGTAAAGAAACTTACTAGGTGCACTTATGGGTTGAATATCTCAGACATGTACGAAAATAAGCACCATCCGACCAAGACCAAGGTCACTGCTAAAGGTTAAAGGTCATGCATAAAAGCTTCAATAACTCAGTTAACCCCTTGAGGCCCAGAACGTAATTTCCATCGTAATTTGGGTACCATTAGCCGGTTTTAATTAATATAAGCATTGGTTTATATATATGACCTGTTTAGTATCCTTGTCCACTAGCTAATTTGGTATGTTCAGTTATTTTTCGTGATTTTATGGTTAACGGCAGGTCATTTTATATATAGCAAAGGAAATATCTGCGGCAAAATGGTTAATATGCGAGGCTATGATTTCACTAGACCACAAATAGGAAACCATTTGAGCCTGAAATGTTCATGATCTTGAAAATCACCATCAAAACCACTGTCAAGGTCAAATCCCTTTGCATAAAGTAACTTGTCAATACGTGATTTACAGCCATGGTGTCAATGCAGCACTGATAAGGACATCATACGCAGGGAATTCAGTGTGACCTTGAAGTGGCCTTGACCCCTTCACGCCCAGATCTTTCCTTTGCTATAAATAATCGTCTGTTGTTAGCCATAAAATTACGAAAAATAACTGAATATACCAAATTAACTAGTGGACAAGGATACTAAACAGGTCATATCTATAAAATATTGCTTATAGTCACTAAAAATCCTAATGGTAGCCAAATTACAATGAAAAGTACGTTCTGGGCCTCAAGGGGTTAAAGGTTATATAAGTTTTCACGGAATATCTCGCTAGATATGCGATAAACAGACATGGTGTCGGTGGGTTATGGAAATTATACGCAAGGCATTCAGTGGTGAGCGTGAAGGCTGTTGCTAAGTCACCAGCCGGACGGTCGTTTGTGCCTCGGGTTCTGGCCATCGATCCGTGGTTTATTTATTAATCTATTTTACCGTAAGTGCTCCACCTGCGATGATATTTTTTTCATATTCAAGAGAAATGGATTAGGGAGGCCAAACACTATACTTGTTATTTGTCTTTTTCTTCATCATCAACTTCTTTGCCTTATTAAATTTACCCCACCATTTATCTGTTTCTTGGAGTCAGATTTAGATTTTCAGTTGCTTATCTCTCTCTCTCTCTCTCTCTCTCTCTCTCTCTCTCTCTCTCTCTCTCTCTCTCTCTCTCTCTCTCTCTCTCTCTCTCTCTCTCTCTCTCTCTCTCTCTCTCTCTCTCTCTCTCTCTCTCTCACGCGTGTATGTGTTATATAAATATTTTAGTTGTACCCCCCTTCCCCCCCATCGACACACATTAATGCCTTGCTTGGTGTGGCCGTGAGAGGGAACTGATGCTTGTGGGGGGTTGGGGGTTGCGGAGCCAGTGATACCAAGGCCCCCAACCTACTATTAAGGTCATGGGGGGCGACTTGCATAACTTATTTTGTATACCTCCTCCTCCTCCTCCTCCTCCTCCTCCTCCTCCTCCTCCTCCTCTCTCTCCTCGCTCTCTCGATGAATCACTTATATTATTGATGTTACCGATTGGCTGGACACATGAAATCGAGACTATCACACCAAGCAAATGACCTGGATGAGTAGTGAGTACATGATTTCATTACCTCACATTCACCTCACATTCACCTCACTCTCCATCTCATTACAGGGAAGACCCGAGACCATCACATAACGCAGCCTTTATTAAAATATTGAATAAGTCTTGTTTATTTATAGTTTGAATAATTTATTACAATTCACTAGAACAGTTTCTTGATCAAATCTTGTGCCACTTAATCTTGGAAGTAAGTTGTCGTTGCAATGCGGTTATTTTAGGGACTTTACCTTGCCAGTGACTATATGGGACGACCAAACAACAATAGTAAACAAAATAAAGCAAACAATAGCCTAAGAGTTCCAGAAATCTATTGCTTTATAGGGACTGGGATCAAGTTTTTTTTTTTTTTTTTTTTTTTTACACCCTGCCAGTGACTAGAATCTCACTAGATGAACGACCAAACAACAATAGTAAACAAAACAAAACAAACAACAGCCCAACCATTCCAGAAATCTATTGCTGTTTGCCTTATAGGGTCTGGGATCAAGTTTTTTTTTTTTTTTTTTTTTTTTTTTTTTTTTTTTTTTTTTTTTTTTTTTTTTTTTTTTTTACACCTTGCCAGTGACTAGATGGGACGACCAAACAACAATAGTAAACAAAAAATAAAGCAAACAACAGCCTAAGAGTTCCAGAAATCTATTGCTGTCTGCTTTTTTAGGGTCTGGGATCAAGCTTTTTTATTTTTATTTATTTATTGTTTTTTTTGTTTACACCTTGCCAGTGACTATATGGGACGACCAAACAACAAAAGTAAACAAAACAAAGCAAACAACAGCCTAAGAGTTCCAGAAATCTATTGCTGTGTGCTTTTTTAGGGTCTGGGATTAAGCTTTTTTATTTTTTATTTATTGTTTTGTTTTTGTTTACACCTTGCCAGTGACTATATGGGACGACCAAACAACAAAAGTAAACAAAACAAAGCAAACAACAGCCTAAGAGTTCCAGAAATCTATTGCTGTCTGCTTTTTTAGGATCTGGGATCAAGCTTTTTTATTTTTTTTTTTTTTATTTTATTTATTTATTATTTTTTTTTTTTTACACCTTGCCAGTGACTATATGGGACGACCAAACAACAAAAGTAAACAAAAAATAAAGCAAACAACAGCCTAAGAGTTCCAGAAATCTATTGCTGTGTGCTTTTTTAGGGTTTGGGGATCAAGCTTTTTTTTTTTTTTTTTTTTTTTTTTTTTTTTTTTTTTTTTTACACCTTGCCAGTGACTATATGGGGCGACCAAACAACAATAGTAAACAAAAAATAACAAACAACAGCCTAAGAGTTCCAGAAATCTATTGCTGTGTGCTTTTTTAGGGTCTGGGATCAAGCTTTTTTTTTTTTTTTTTTTTTTGTTTGTTTTTGTTTACACCTTGCCAGTGACTAGATGGGACGACCAAACAACAATAGTAAACAAAAAAGCAAACAACAGCCTAAGAGTTCCAGAAATCTATTGCTGTGTGCTTTTTTAGGGTCTGGGATCAAGCTCTTTTTTTTTTTTTTTTTTTATTTTTTATTTTATTGGTTTACACCTTGCCAGTGACTATATGGGACGACCAAACAACAATAGTAAACAAAACAAAGCAAACAACAGCCTAAGATTCCAGAAATCTATTGCTTTCTGCTTTATAGGGTCTGGGAGCAAGCTTTCTTTTTGTTGCTTTTAATTTATTTATTTACTTATTTTTATTATTATTATTATTATATTATTTTGACAGTCCCTTATGTCGTAAAAAAACATATATTTCCGCTTAACTCCTACAGGACGTACGGAACCTGGACATGATTTTGCTACAGTGTAATTTATATCAATACGTTAACAAACCGACGCGATATAATATCCTTGCCCGCCAAATGTAGGTAGTGCAGTGATTCTCATCCACGGAGTAGCCTGCTTTTACTCGCTCATAACCTCAATCCGCTATCACTATCACTAACACAGGCTATAGAGGTACATTTAGATTTAGGAAAGAGATAGGCAAATTTTGGTTCATAAATAGGGAGTAGTAGGTGAATGGAACTCATTCATAAACTCGTAGGTGAATGAATGCAAGCAAACTCAGCAAATACGTCGTAAGTGTGAAAACGATAAACACTTTTAAGAATAGGTTAGACAGATTTATAGAATATAATAGATAGATGGTAAGTTGTAGGTGTTTTGAAGTTACCTGGAATATTTTGTACACACACACACACACGCACACACGCACACACACACACACACACACACACACACACACACACACACACACACACACACGCACGCACGCACGCACGCACCCACCCACCCACCCACCCACCCACCACCCACCCACCCACCCACCCACCCACCCACCCACCCACCCACCCACCCACCCACACACACACACACACACACACACTTTTACTGTGGTCTCTTTATCTGTATTATAGTTTAACGACACGAGAGCTACGATTATTCTGTTATCTTTCCCAAAACAATGGAAACCACAAGAGACGCCTCGATTTGTGGGCTCCAAAGGTCTCGGGGCGTAACAATAGATAGGAAAAAAAGAGTTTAAAAGAGCAATAGGAATTTAGGTCGATTTTTTTCTTTCTTTTCTTTTCTTTTTTACATCACAAAGGACTGGCCAAGGGTACGAAAAATCATTACTATAGTGTGAGTAGTATTTTATTATAGGTAAGGAGTGTGGGTAGCATTGCTTTATGGGTAATTGGACTGTAGGAAATAATGGCACAGGAATCAATGGCGCAGGAGAAAATGGCGCATGAAAAAATGGCATATTCTTCAGGCTAGAAATAAATGGCACATTTTGATAATTTATTCAAATATGTAAAGTATTTGCATATTTGTATTTGTTTACCTAACCTACCTAACATAGACTAGTAATCAACACTGTAAGATCCTATTACTTTTATGTGCCATTTTTTCCTAATCCAAACTTTGTGACATTTTTTCCGGTGACATTTTTTTCCGGTGACATTTTTTCCTGTGTCGTTTATTCCTGTTCATTTTTTTCCTGTGTCGTTTATTCCTGTTCATTTTTTTCCTGTGTCGTTTATTCCTGTTCATTTTTTTCCTGTGTCGTTTATTCCTGTTCATTTTTTTCCTGTGTCGTTTATTCCTGTTCATTTTTTTCCTGTGTCGTTTATTCCTGTTCATTTTTTTCCTGTGTCGTTTATTCCTGTTCATTTTTTGCCTGTGTCGTTTATTCCTGTTCATTTTTTTCCTGTGTCGTTTATTCCTGTTCATTTTTTTCCTGTGTCGTTTATATCTGTGCCATTTTTTCCTACTCCAAACTTTGTGACTATTTTTTCGGTGACATTTGTTCCTGTGCCATTTTTTTCTTGGGCCGTTTTTCCTGTGTCATTTTTTCCTGGGACCGGGGGGAAGGAATGGGGTAGTTAAGGGCCCTTTGTGTTGTGGGTCCCAGGGTCCCAAAAAATGGGTACACACAAAAACCCCCTTCCCCGTTTAGTGGCGTTTTTGGGTGGTTTTTTGAGTGTTTTTGGGTGGGGTTTGTTTTAAAATACAACAATTTATTTTTAAATTGTTTTTAGTACCTTAAATAAAAGATGCATAAATTAGGAGGGGAAAAATTTAGGGGATTAGTTAGAGGGTTTTAGGGGTATTTTAAGGGGCATTTTTTATTAAATTGGGGTAAGGGGGGTATTTTTGATTCTTTTGCATTATGGGGTAAGGGGGTTTAGTTAAAGTGTCTTTGTTTATGGGAAATTTGGGTTTTGGGTTCAAGTGTTTTTTGGGTATTTGGTTTAAGGGGGTAGTTCAAGTTTTTTTGAAATTATGGGTAAGGGGAAATTCATTTGTTTTGTTTTTTGGGGGGTTTAATTGGGTATTTTAAAGTGCCCCTTTTTGTATTAGGGATAAGAGGGTAGTTCGGGTGCCCTTTGTATTTAATGGAAAAAGGGAAAATAGTTCAATTTGTTTTTTTGGTTATTATGAAAAGAGGGTTTTTTTCAAGGCCCCTTTGTATTAGGATAAGAGGGTAGTTCAAGTTTTCTTTTGTATTAGGGAAAAAGGGGGGTTTAGTTCAAGGCCCTTTGGGTTTAGGGGGAAAATTGGGGTAGTTAAAAAGTTTTCCCCTTTTTTATTGGGGGTTAAGGGGGGTATTTTTAAAGTTTCTTTTTTATTAGGGGGTAAGGGGGGTAGTTCAAGGGGTCTTTGTTTTTGGGAAATAAGGAGGGTAGTTCAAGTGCCCTTTGATAGGGGAAAAAGGGGGGGTAGTTAAAGGGCCCCTTTTTGTATTAGGGGGAAGGGGGGTATTTTAAGGTTTTTTGGTATTAAATGGGTAAGGGGTTTTGGGGGTTAAAAGGGGTTTTTGGGGTTTTAATGGTAAGAGGGAAATTTCGGGGTTTTTGGTTTTTTGGGGTAATTGGGTAGTTAAAAATTTGCCCTTTTGTATTATGGGGTAAGGGGGGAAAATTTCAAGGGGTCTTTGTATTATGGAAAAGAGGGAAATTTTCAAGTGCCCTTTGTATTATGGAAAAAGGGGGGGTATTTTAAAGGGGCCTTTTGAAATTTGGGTAAGAGGGGTAGTTCAAGTGTTTTTTTAATTAGGGAAATAAAAAAAGGGTATTTTTCAAGTGTCTTTGTTTTATGGGTTTAATTTGGGGGGATTTTAAAGGGTTTTTTTGGGGGGTATTATGGGTTAAAGGGGGGTAGAAAAAAGGGTTTTTTTTGTTTTAAATGGGTAATTGGGAAATTTTTAAAGTGTCTTTGTATTATGGGAAAAAAGGGTAGTTCGTGTTTTGAAATTATGGGTTTTTGGGTATTTCAAGGGTTTTTGTTTTAAATGGGAAATTGGGGTATTTTAAAAGTGCCCTTTGGGTTTTAAAATGGGAAAATGGGGTTATTAAGTGTCTTTGTATTTTTGGATAAGAGGGTAGTTAAAGGGTGTCTTGTATTATGGGTAATTTGGGAAAGTTCAAGGGGTTTTTTGGTATTATGGGTAATTGGGTAGTTCATGTCTTTGTTTTAGGGTAAGAGGGAAAAGGTTAAAAATTTTTCTTTGTATTAGGGGAAAAAGGGGAGGGTGTTCAAGGTCTTTGTATGATGGGTAAGAGGGTATTTCAAGTGCTTTGTATTATGGAAAAAGGGGGAAATTTTCAAGTGTCTTTTGTTTTTAGGGATAAGAGGGTATTTTTCCAAGTGTCTTTGTTTTTAGGGGGAAAATTGGGTTTTTAAATTGTTTTTTGGTATTAGGGGGAAAGAGGGTATTTTAAAGGGTGTCTTTGTTTTAATGGAAAAATTGGGGGGTAGTTAAAGTGTCTTTGGTTTTAATGGGAAGGGGGTTTAGTTCAAGTGTTCTTTTTTATTAGGGTTTTTAAGGGAGGGAAAGTTAAAGTGTTTTTGGGGGGGAAATTAGGGGGGTTATGGGGGGGGGGTTTGGGGGGGGTTAAAGGGTGGTCTTTTTTTTAAAAGGGGGAAAATTGGGGTTTGTTTAAAGGGGTTTTTTGTTTTAAAATGGTTTAAAAGGAGGGTAGGTTCCCAAGGGTCTTTGTATTATGGGAAAAGAGTGGGGGGGTTCAAGGGGCTTTGTATTTAGGGGGGTTTAAAGAGGGTGTTCAAAGTGTCTTTTTTTTTAATGGGGAAAATTGGGTGGGGGGTTTCCCAAGTGTTTTTGTATTTATGGATAAAAAAAAAAAGGGGGTATTTTAAGGTCTTTTTATTAGGAAAAAAAGGAGGGTATTTTCAGGTCTTTTTTATTATGGATAAGGGGTTTCAAGGTTTTTTTGTATTTTTTAAAAAAAGAGGGGTAGTTCAAGTGTTTTTGGGTATTATGGATAAGGGGGGAAAGTTCAAGTGTCTTTGTATTATGGGTTAAATTGGGGAAAGAAAAAAGTGTCTTTGTTTAATGGATAAGGGGAAATTTAAAAAGTGTTTTTTGTATTTTTGGAAATAAGAGGGTTTATTTAAAGTTTTTTGTTTTATGGGAAGAGGGAAGTTCAAGTTTTCCTTTTTTATTAAGGGGGGAAATTGGGGGGTATTTCCCAATTGCCCTTTTTGTTTTAGGGGAAATTGGGGAAAAATTTCAAGGTTTTTTGATTATGGATAAGAGGGTAATTTTTCGGCCCTTTGTTTTATGGGAAATTTGGGGGTATTTCAAGGGGGTTTTTGTATTTTTGGTAAAGGGTGTTAAAAGGCCCTTTTTGTTTTAGGGGTTTAAGGGGTAGTTCAAGGGGGTCTTTTTTAATTAAGGGGGATAGGGGGGGTTATTCAAGTGCCCTTTGTATTAATGGATAAGAGGGTATTTCAAAGGGGGGTTTTGTAAAAAATGGGTAAAAAGGGTATTTTAAAAAGTGTTCTTTGTTTTAAGGGGTTAATTGGGTATTTCAAGTGTCTTTGTATTATGGGTAAGAGGGTAGTTCAAGTGTCTTTGTATTATGGTTAATTGGGTATTTTCAAGTGTCTTTGTATTATGGTAAAGGTAGTTCAAGTGTCTTTGTATTATGGTAATTGGGTAGTTCAAGTGTCTTTGTATTATGGGAAATTTGGGTAGTTCAAGTGTCTTTGTATTATGGGGGTAAGAGGTAGTTAAAGTGTCTTTGTATTAGGGGTATGAGGGTAGTTCAAGTGTCTTTGTATTATGGATAAGTGGTAGTTCAAGTGTCTTTGTATTAGGGGTAAGAGGGTATTTTCAAGTGTCTTTGTATTATGGATAAGAGGGTAGTTCAAGTGTCTTTGTATTAGGGGTAAGAGGGTAGTTCAAGTGTCTTTGTATTAGGGGGTAAGAGGTAGTTCAGTGTCTTTGTTTATGGATAAAAAGGGTAGTTCAATTTGTCTTTGTATTATGGGTAAGAGGGTAGTTCAAGTGGTCTTTGTATATTGGGTAATTGGGTAGTTCAAGTGTCTTTGTATTAGGGAAAAGAGGGTATTTTCAAGTGTCTTTGTATTATGGATAAGAGGGTAGTTCAAGTGTCTTTGTATTATGGATAATTGGGTAGTTCAAGTGTCTTTGTATTATGGGTAAGAGGGTAGTTCAAGTGTCTTTGTATTATGGGTAAGAGGGTAGTTCAAGTGTCTTTGTATTATGGGTAATTGGGTAGTTCAAGTGTCTTTGTATTATGGGTAATTGGGTAGTTCAAGTGTCTTTGTATTATGGTAATTGGGTATTCAGTGTCTTTGTATTATGGGTAATTGGGTAGTTCAAGTGTCTTTGTATTATGGGTAATTGGGTAGTTCAAGTGTCTTTGTATTATGGGTAAGAGGGTAGTTCAAGTGTCTTTGTATTATGGGTAATTGGGTAGTTCAAGTGTCTTTGTATTATGGGTAATTGGGTAGTTCAAGTGTCTTTGTATTATGGGTAATTGGGTAGTTCAAGTGTCTTTGTATTATGGGTAATTGGGTAGTTCAAGTGTCTTTGTATTATGGGTAATTGGGTAGTTCAAGTGTCCTTTGTATTATGGGTAGAGGGTAGTTCAAGTGTCTTTGTATTATGGTAATTGGGTAGTTCAAGTGTCTTTGTATTATGGGTAATTGGGTAGTTCAAGTGTCTTTGTATTATGGGTAATTGGGTAGTTCAAGTGTCTTTGTATTATGGGTAATTGGGTAGTTCAAGTGTCTTTGTATTATGGATAAGAGGGTAGTTCAAGTGTCTTTGTATTATGGGTAAGAGGGTAGTTCAAGTGTCTTTGTATTATGGATAAGAGGGTAGTTCAAGTGTCTTTGTATTATGGGTAAGAGGGTAGTTCAAGTGTCTTTGTATTATGGATAAGAGGGTAGTTCAAGTGTCTTTGTTATTGGATTGGTAGAGGGTAGTTCAAGTGTCTTTGTATTTGGGTATTGGGTAGTTCAAGTGTCTTTGTATTATGGATAAGAGGGTAGTTCAAGTGTCTTTGTATTATGGATAAGAGGGTAGTTCAAGTGTCTTTGTATTATGGGTATGAGGGTAGTTCAAGTGTCTTTGTATTATGGATAAGAGGGTAGTTCAAGTGTCTTTGTATTATGGGTAAGAGGGTAGTTCAAGTGTCTTTGTATTATGGATAAGAGGGTAGTTCAAGTGTCTTTGTATTATGGGTAAGAGGGTAGTTCAAGTGTCTTTGTATTATGGGTAAGAGGGTAGTTCAAGTGTCATTGCATTATGGGTAATTGGGTAGTTCAAGTGTCTTTGTATTATGGGTAATTGGGTAGTTCAAGTGTCTTTGTATTATGGGTATGAGGGTTGTTTAGGTATCATTGTATTGTGGGTCGCAGGGAGCAGAATGGGCACACAAAGCCCTTCCGTGATAGTGGCGTTTGTGGTGGTGAGAGTGTTGGTGTGTGCTAAATACAGACTCTTATCATTATTGTTGTTACCTTATAGAAGGTGTAATAGATAGGGTGGTGACATCACACACACACACGCGGAAGTGACACTATCATTAACTTAGATCTATAAATCCAATGGAGTACATTTTTATACTTTCTATATCTTGCATCAGTATTTATGTGATCTAAGTTCTTATCGTTAATTGGAAGTCAGAAATATAGGCTTTTCTTTTATTTATATCGTTACAAACTACCACCACGTATTGGATGATGTATTAATTAACCTTACTTATCTTACTTACTTACTTAATTTACTTATCTTTATTAGTGAAAAAATACTGATCTCGTAAAATGATGAGTTGAGAATTTTACTTTTATTATCTTGTACATTATTACTATTATAGTGAATTGGATATCTTACTTAGAATCAGGTAGTTATATACTCAGAATTATATATATTACTCAGAATTGTAGATGCTGAGATGCAAGTACATTTTGTAATACTCGGGCATTAGACAATACATACATTAAATTACAACTACATATTTTAGACATAATTTATAGACATATGATACATACATACATATAGACATATAGACATTAGACATATCATAGACATATTTTAGATCCATCAGAATTAGATCATATATTATTCAAAACTATATTATTCATTTTTTTCAGAATTAGACCATTTATGTATTACTTACTGTGCCTAAAACTAGTACAGGAAATTGAGCTCATGGAATGGTTACCTAATAAAAAAAAATCAGTAAAAAAATCAGTATAGGAATCGATGCGTAAACAATAAAAAAAAATGATGAAGGTTTTATCACTCCGCTTAATACTAGTCCAGAAAACTGAGCTTATTGAATGCCTACCTTCCCCCTCAAAAAAAAAAAAAAATAATAATAATAATAAATCAAGTCTTGGAGTCGATGCGTAAACTATTCAACATGTTTTTTTTTATGAAGGTTTTATTACTCAGCTTAATACTAGTCAAGAAAACTGAGCTTATTGAATGCTTACACCCCCCCCCCCCTAAAAAAATAATAATCTTGGAGTCGATGCGTAACTATTCAATATGTTTTTTTTATGAAGGTTTTATTACTTACCTTTTTAATACGAGTCAAGAAAACTGAGCTTATTAAATGCTTACACCCCCCCCCCCCCCTTAAAAAAAATATCTTTGAGTCGATGCTTAAACTATTCAATATATTTTGTTTTATGAAGGTTTTATTACTTAGCTTAATTAAATACGAGTCCAGAATTACTGAGCTCATTGAATACCTACCTCCCCCCCCCAAAAAAAAATTAGATACAACAAAAATGAGTATTGGAGTCGATAAGTAAACAATATAAAAAATGCAATGAAGGTTTTTATAGTTTTTTTATGCTTTACTCGCACCAAAAAAAAAAAAAAAAAAAAAAAATCAGTCTCCAAGTCGACGCGTTAACTACTATTCAACACATTTTTTTCGTTTTATATTTCCGGGTGTAACTTGAGAATATATCAGATCCAGCACCGTAACCGGATCTCAAGTTATACACGTAGTAACTACCCTTGTCCTTCGCGTACATCACACACCAGGTATTCACAATTTTTTGACTATTGTTTTTAGCATGGATGTAGACTGTAGAGCCTTTATTTTTTTACTTTTTTTTCTTAGTTTTTTTTTTTTTTTTTTTGCATCACACACCAGGTAGCCACAGCGCATGTGTATTTTTTTTATTTATTTATTTATTTTTTATTTTTTATTTTTATGATTGATAGAGCCAGTTTTTTTTTTTTTTTTTTTTTTACATCACAAAGGACTATTTTTTTAAGCGTGTTTTTAATGATGGATGTAGGTAGAGCCTTTATTATTATTATTATTATTTTTATTTTTTTATTATTTTTTTTATTACATCACAAAGGACTAGTTTTTTTAAGCGTGTTTTTAATGATGGATGTAGACTGTAGAGCCTTTATTTATTTATCTTTCTTATTTAAAAAAAAAAAAATTTGCATCACGAAGGACTGGCCAAAGGAAAAATAAAGTCACAAAAAGTCCGTTTACTCTTTATGTTTACTCTACGTTTATATGCTACCATGTCTATATGTTTAGGCTTTATTTTATTTATATTTCTAAACGTCTTTTTTTTATGATGGATGTAGATTGTAGAGCCTGGTTTTTTTTTTTTTTTTTTTTTTTTTTTTTTTTATCACATGGAATTGATTTTTATTTTTTACATCATGGGCAAAAAAAAAAAAAAAAGGAAATTTGTTGTTTTTATTCTACATCACAAGGGACTGTCCAAGGGCAAAAAAAGAAAAAAAAAGTTACAAAAAGCCCGCGTACTCTTTATGTTTACTCTACGTGTATATGCTACTATGTCTATATGTGTAGGTATATGAGCCTAAACACCTACGCTAAACACATACGCAAACACAACTGAACAAGAGGCTGTGGGGGGGGGGGGGGTTATATACACTGGGGTCCCGTTTATCGTCGCTACGGTATATAGTCTTCAAGGAAAAAAATAATAACCTACAGGCGCAGTGTAGAAAAAATAAATAATAATTACGCTAAAAAAATGAAGGACAAAAATGACGCACTCAAATTTGTAGTACGTCGCCTTGTAGTGCAAAAATCAAGGTATACTATTTTGTAGTTTAAATATAGGTTGTTAAGGTGGCATTTATTATTTTTATTATTAGCTTTTTTTTCGGCTGTGGTGGTTTATATCCGGGCCTCGAAATCTGCAGCTCAGTGGCTTTGCTTGTGGGTACTTAGAAGTGTCCGAACAATTAATATGCTTAAGTATTTTTTTTTCACTGATAATATTTGAGGAAATCTTGTTTTTAATGTGTTTGACTTTTTTTATTGATAGGGCAGTCTCTCTCTCTCTCTCTCTCTCTCTCTCTCTCTCTCTCTCTCTCTCTCTCTCTCTCTCTCTCTCCCCTCGCTCTCTTCTCTCTCTCTCTCTCTCTCTCTCTCTCTCTCTCTCTCTCTCTCTGTAATATTAACTCATCATTCGTTACGTCAAGTGTTCTAAATCTAACTGTCTAAATCAAAACAAACATAAATCAACACATCTTCCATTACCACAGGCATCATAAATACCCCATTAACCCCTTGAGGCCCAGAACGTAATTTCCATTGTAATTTGGGTACCATTAGATGATTTTTAGTGACTATAAGCAATATTTTATAGCTATGACCTGTTTAGTATCCTTGTCCACTAACTAATTTGGTATATTTAGTTACTTTTCGTAATTTTATGGCTCGACAACAGACGATTTATATAGCAAAGGAAAGATCTGGGCGTGAAGGGGTTAATACCGCTGCTATATTCTTCTTGCTTACTTCAGCTTTCCTACTTACTAATGCTATATTCTTTACTTTGATAACTATAGTCACTTATAAACACCACCACCAGTCGTTTGGTGTTCTGTAATCCCTATGTTGGTGTTATTACTTACTACACTATATTCTACTTACTATTATTCTATATACTACTTACTATCCTACTTACTATTATTCTATATACTACTTACTATCCTACTTACTATTATTCTATATACTACTTACTATCCTACTTACTATTATTCTATATACTACTTACTATCCTACTTACTATTATTCTATATACTACTTACTATCCTACTTACTATTATTCTATATACTACTTACTATCCTACTTACTATTATTCTATATACTACTTACTATCCTACTTACTATTATTCTATATACTACTTACTATCCTACTTACTATTACTATATTTTTCGCTATAATAACTATAGTCACTTAAAAACAGCACCACCAGTCGCTTGTTGTTCTGTAATCCCTATGTTGGTTTTAGTGGTGGGTTGTGCCAGTAAAGTGAAGGAATGATGGCCTTGAGATTAGCGTTATCGTGTTATCGTAACTTTGCGGTTTTTTTACTCATTCCCAAGCGTAAATTATAAGGTGCAATGTTTTACCAGATTTGTATGACACTAGTTACACTCAGAAATAAGGGGTACATTAAGGGTAGAATTGTTACATCGCATTGTTATTGTTACATATGTGGCCTGTTGGTCTAGAGGTATGATTCTCGCTTCGGGTGCGAGAGGTCCCGGGTTCAATTCCCGGACAGGCCCTCAGTGGTAACATTATTGCCGCCATAATCTAAATATTCTGGAGGCTTATTTATGGAGAGAGAGAGAAAAAAAAAGAGAAATAGAGAGAAGAAATAAAGAGAGAGAGAAATAGAGAGAAATAGAGATAATGTCATGGATGGGGATGAAAGGTGGATGTAGGTAGTGTTAAGTAACAGGAACTGCCACGTGTAGGTCTCCCGGCCTCTTGTAGCTTCCTTATTTTTCAGGAACTGCCACGTGTAGACCTCGCGGCCTCTTGTAGCTTCCTTATTTTCTTATGTTCTTATGTTATCGCACCATCACTACCCTTTTTAAACCCTATGTCCAGGCTGGAGGGTAGATGCTGCCGATTATACCCTTCATCTACCCTTTATCTACCCTTTTTAGACGAGAGGGTTGGAAAAGGGTATATTTGCGTCGATCCGAAAGGGTATATTTGTAAGGGTAGAAAAAGGGTAGCAGTATTTCATCACTATAAACACCCTTTTTCTACCCTTTTTTTCTAAGAGTGTACGACTTTCTGTAATTTCTTTATTCTTTATTTAGGCAGTTGTTGTATCTTTCCTGTATCCTCTTTTAGTTTTTCCTTTGATATTGTTATTATTATTACCTCCGCCAACGAAGTTGGAGGGGTTATGTTTTCACCCCGATCTGTCTGTCTGTCTGTCTGTTTGTTAGTGTACAGGATTTCTCGAAAAGTTACGAATAGATTTGGACCAAACTCGGTATACCAAGTTTATTTGGTATAAGGAAGAACTGATTTATTTGTGGATGAAATCTATTGACAACTGTTGCCATGGCAACCAATTGATGAAATATTCGGCCGGAGGTATGCGCTCATACTGAGTGCATATATATATATATATATATATATATATATATATTATATATTTTTTATTTTACTTCTATTTTTTTTACTTTTTTATATTCGGGCGGAGGTATGCGCTCTACTGAGTGCCCCCCCCCCTAGTTATTATTGTTATTATTGTAGCTCTAATTCCTATCATCATTGTTATTGCTATTATTATTATTATTATTATTATTATTATTATTATTATCATACCTAGTTTTCTCTATGTTTCTCTTACCTTCCCTTCCCCTTCCTCATAAGCATTCTTAATTTTCTTTTTTTCTCTCATTCTTCCCCTTTCCTCCCCATTTTTTCCTCCCTTCATGTTGCTGTATTTCGAGATAGTTTAATATTTCTTCGTCAAATAACTACCTGTCACCAATTCACTTCCAATCGTTCATCTTCTTAACTTCGTAATGATTGAATCTGTGTAACCTTGTATATGATGAATCTCAGCTATGATGAGTCTAATGCGTGGTTCGAGTCTCTTATCTAATAAATGAATATGTTTTCACACTTGGATAACTCACTTTGGTCATCACTCATCACAAAACACACACACACACACACACACACACACACACACACTCATAAACATAATTTATTCTGTCGTTAGCTGTCATAAACATGTCTCTCTCTCTCTCCTCTCTCTCTCTCTCTCCTCTCTCTCTCTCTCTCTGCTCTCTCTCTCTCTCTTCTCTCTCTCTCTCTCTCTCTCCTTTCTTTCTGCTGAGCTCTTGTCATTCTCTCTTCCTCTCCTCTCTCTCTCCTCTCTCTCTCTCTCTCTCTCTCTCTTCTTCTCTCTCTCTCTCTCTCTCTCTCTCTCTCTCTCTCTCTCTCTCTCGCTAATTCTTTCTGTCGTGAGCTGTCATTGTCAATCTCTCCGTCTAGTCTCTCTCTCTCTCTCTCTCTCTCTCTCTCTCTCTCTCTCTCTCTCTCCCTCTCTCTCTCTCTCTCTCTCTCCTCTCTCTCTCTCACACCACACACACACACACACACACACACAACTGTCAATTGTCACATAAAATAACTGTTTTATCCCAACATGTTTTCCTTACTTTTATCACATATTTCCGCATTCCCACGCATAATCACCTGTTTATACCTACCTGTCCTCCTAACCACCTAACCTACCTGTCCTTTCACCCGTTTTCTCACCCGTCCTAACCTAACCCGTCCTATAAATGTAATCAAGGTGTCTAAATCTCATATCTGTGTTGTTCATTCCTTAGACTTATTTATCTATCCTTATCCTACCGTAGATAACACTATAGTCGCCAGTCACTTCCCACTGCACTAATGTCGGCCTGCACAATATATTACGAATTTTAACATCACTGCAGACTTGTATGTGCCACTGAAGACATGTAGTGTGATGTACATAATATAAACTACTGTGCATGCGTCTTCGGTGACACATAAAAGTCTGTAGTGATGCTAACATTCGTAATATATGGTGCCTGGCGACATTAGTGCAGTGGCGAGTGACTGGCGACTATAGTGTTATCTACGGTACATCTGTTATTTCCTATATATATGCATGCTTTTCTTTTGATTTCTTTTTCTCCAGCTGTTTTTCTTTATTCCTCAGCTTATTGTCTTTGTCTTCCTCATCCTCTATCTGTTGTTTCCTATCCATGCCTGTTACTAATGCTACTCAGTCACACACACACACACACACACAAAAGAGAAAGGGGAGATTTTATAGCAGTGTATAGAGCATCAATGGGTCTGGAAAAAATTGACGGAGAAGATCTGTTTGTGTGGGACGACAGAAGTGCAAGAGGTCATGAGAAGAAATTGAAAAGGACAACATGAAAGAGAGATATAAAAAAATACAGCTTCCCGTATAGAAGCCTAGAAGCCTGGAACAACCTTGATGCAAAAGTGATTAATGCAAGAAGTATTCAGGACTTCAAAGGCAAGCTGGATAATAGTAGATTTGGAGACGGGACAGTACGAGCATAACTTTTCCTGTATGTTACAACTAGGTAAATACAACTAGGTAAATACACACACACACCTGTTTCTCTTATACCTGTATCATCTACGCATAGAAATTTAACGCACTACGCAGTCACCCCCCTTCTTTATTATCTTACTGTCTTCTTTATAGGGACTGACAACTAAGCGGCCTTTTTGTTACATCTCTTCTTATTTTTGTCCTTGGCCAGTCCTTTGTGATAAAAAAAAGATAAAAAAAGCCTCGTAAATTGTATGTCTCTTTATATATCAAGGCGATTTTGTGGGTATGTCTATAAGTTGAAGGTAATATTTTAGGGTCGACCGGTATATTTTAGATAATTTATGGGCCTATTTGTAAATCTAAGGTGATTAGATAGCAATCAAGAGCCTCATGAATTGTATCTCTATGTATATAGATATATTCAAGGCGATTTTGTGGGTATGTCTATGACTTCAAGCACTGGCGTAGACAGAGGGGGGCCTAGGGGGCCTAGGCCCCCCCCCAATCAAGATCTATATTTGAATTTGATCCAAAAACCATATTTGAATTTGACTTTTTCAGAAGAAATTGGGTAAAAATAGGATACATTTTTAGCCCACTAAGGGGGCATATTCACCACTCAAAATGCAGGCGATGCCCTTGGAGGCATCTGCATTTCAAAATTTTTGAAAAACCCACTTTTGGGTCAGCCCCCCCTAATCAAAAATCCTGGCTACGCCAATGAATTCAAGGCAATATTTTGGAGTCTACCGATAAATTTGAGATACTTTATGGGCCTATTTGTAAATGTAAGGTGACTATAACTAAACCTATTATAACTATACCATATATACTAAACCATACTATATATACTACTCTAATACTACTACTACTAGAGCCTTGAAAAACCATGATTATATTGGGGCTAATAATAAGATATATAAAGATAAGCGAGATTTTGTTACTTCTTTTATGCCCTTGACCAGTCCTTAGTCATGTAAAAAAAATGGACAATAAATAGGCTTTACCCTTCACTACTCAAAATATAGGCCTGTGATGTTAAAAAAAAAAAAAAAATTGGCACGTGCAAATCTCTCCTGTCACCTTCGCTCACACCTGTTGCTTACATGCCTGTCTTACACAACAACCCCTCCCCCCCAACACTCGCCCTTCACGTGTCACCCCACCTTGCCACTCCCCCATCCCTCCCCCTCCTAACACGTGCTACCTGACTACCACTGAAGGTTGTCTAGCTCCCCCTCCCCCTTCCCCATTCCCCACCGTCTCTCCTTCTCTGTCTAGGTGTGGAAGTAATGGGCAGGTAGATTCCCCCCCTCCGTCTCCCTTTCTCCCGCGTCACCTCACTTTCACCGCCCAGTGGGATAGAGAGAGGGAAGGAGAGGCTGAGGTGAGGTCACTGAGGTGGTTAGAGAGAGAGAGAGAGAGAGAGAGAGAGAGAGAGAGAGAGAGAGAGAGAGAGAGAGAGAGAGAGAGAGAGAGAGAGAGAGAGAGAGAGAGATTGCCCACTGGAGATGAGGAAGGACAGGACGTAAATTATGACATAGATGTAAAGGGAGGAATGATAGACAGGAAGAGAAGGGAGAAGGTTAAGGTTAGGTAATTATCGGGGTTGATTGGTGATATAGGGGCGGGAACCTTGTAGAACCTTGTAGCAAATGGCTGTGTGGTAAGGTAGTGGTGATAGTGGTGAAGGTTATGGGAGGGGGGCGATAGGTGAAGGTCGAATTAGGGTGCACGGTGATTGTAATGAATGATACGGAGCGGGTGAGAGTTTAGGTTTGGGTGGGGGTGTGTGTGTGTGGGTGGACTGTAGGGTAGTGGGTGGACTGGGTGTGTGTGTGGAAGTGGTTGGACTGGGTGTGTGTGTGAGAGTGGTTGGACTGGGTGTGTTTGGGAGAGTGGTTGGACTGGGTGTGTGTGTGAGAGTGGTTGGACTGGGTGTGTGTGTGTGAGTGGTTGGACTGGGTGTGTGTGTGAGAGTGGTTGGACTGGGTGTGTGTGTGAGAGTGGTTGGACTGTGGTGTGTTTGGGAGAGTGGTTGGACTGTGTGTGTGTGTGAGAGTGGTTGGACTGGGTGTGTGTGTGAGTGGTTGGACTGGGTGTGTGTGTGAGTGGTTGGACTGGGTGTGTGTGTGAGAGTGGTTGGACTGGGTGTGTGTGTGGAAGGTGTGTTTGGGAGTGGTTGGACTGGGGTGGGTGTGTGTTAGAGTCGTTGGACTGGGGTGTTTGTGGGAGTGGCTGGACTGGGAGTGGTTGGATTGGGGGGTGGGTGGGAGTGGCAGTGGTCGGCGTCGCGGTGGCTGCTGCGGGGAAGGCTGTGGTGGTGGTGGTGGTCCCCTACCCTGAGCATCCCGTCCCTTTGAAAGAGAATAACTGAGGTGGTTTAGCTTGAAGGCCACGCGCCAGGGAGGGTAATGGGCCCCCTGGTGGGCGTCCTTGTCGGTGGGGGGGCGGGAGGCAGGAGGGGAGTGGAATCATAGAGCAGACAACTGTACTAAGTGTAATGACCTTAATTATGTTAGTGGTGATTATGACTGGAACAAAACAACACGACTCAGACGTGCAAACACATAATTGTCATGCCTGGCCTACAATTAGCAATTGTCGTTATAATTTCTATATATACAAATATACATTCAGGAACGCTTCCATCCAGCTATCACAACTAATACTTGTACTTGACCGCAACGTACAACGCTGAGGAAACATATTCAGGGAAAGGGGACGAGACAAAGAGACATGAGGGTAAATGTTATTGGTCCCTGCGGGTGGGGCAGCGGGCTGCCGAGGGCGGCGTCCAGCGCTCACTCGTCCAGGCAGATGGTCCGCACCAGCACCTCGGACACCATGTAGGGATCCGCGTTGGAGGATGGCCGCCGGTCCTCCAGGTAACCCTGCTTCTCCTCAGCCACGCCTCGGGGAATCCTGATGGAGCAGCCCCTGTTGGCCACGCCGGCGGAGAAGTCGTGGATGGAAGAGGTCTCGTGGAGGCCAGTCAGGCGGCGCTCGTTGTCCTTGCCTTCTTTGGGGTCGTAGGCCTTGATGTGGCGAATATGGTGACGGGACAGTTTGTCGATGGCCTTCTCGATGTCAGTGATGCCGTTAGCGTCACGCATGCCCTTGGTGGAGAAGTTGGTGTGCATGCCGGCGCCGTTCCAGTCGCCAGGGATGGGCTTGGGGTCCAGACTGACGACGACGCCGAAGTCTTCTGCGACGCGGTGCAGCAGGTAGCGGGACACCCAAAGGTCGTCACCCATGGTGATACCCTCGCAGGGGCCAACCTGGTACTCCCACTGAGCGGGCATCACTTCTGCGTTCTCGCCTGAGATGTTGATGCCAGCATAGAGGCAAGCGCGGTAGTGGGCTTCCACAACGTCGCGGCCGTAGACTTTGTTGGCTCCAACGCCACAATAGTATGGACCCTGAGGACCGGGGAAGCCGTTCTTGGGCCAGCCCAGCGGGTGGTTGTCGGTGTCCAGCAGTGTGTACTCCTGCTCCATGCCGAACCATGGATGCGTGTCTGTAGCGCGGGTCATCACATCCAGACACTGGCGACGGTGATTGGTCTCTGTGGGCTTCTTGTTGTGCTTGAAGGTCTCGCAGAGGACCAGCTTGTTGTCGCCAAGACGGAAGGGGTCGCGGTACATCGCTATGGGCCTCAGGTACACGTCACTGTTGCTTCCTTCAGCCTGGCCCGTGGAGGAACCATCAAAGTTCCATTCCGGAAGCTCTGTAAAAGATAAAGACGCTGTCAGTGCTCTGATTACATACTTGTCATGCACCTGCCACACACTCAGTCGTTCAGGAATCAACAGGTCCTCAATGTATTGAATTAGGTCAGTGATCCTCACCTGGCCCTCCCAGCGCGGCTGTATTGATCCTGGCTCAGCCCTCACCTCCCAACCTCCCACCCCACCCCAGCCAACCCTGTCGTGGGCTTGGCTCGCGGCTGCCACGTAATGTTGTCGTTGTGATGACAGGAAAGAGGAATTTAAGTGATCTATAAATTACCTTATCACTCACACATCCCCCTCTCTCTCTTATCTGTCTCTCCATCGACCTCCATCCTGCGTGCTCGCCTGCCGCCTACCTTCACCCAGTCCCCACCCACTACCTGCCGCCCCGCCCCAGCCCATCCCCCGCCCGAACACCAAGCACTACCCACCTGAGGGACACTTGGGGATGAAGTTGATGGTGCGGGTCTTGGAGCGCAGGTGCTCCCCGGTGCCGTCCACCCAGACATACATGGCCTGACATTTGTTATCAGGGATGGGCAGACGCATGTAGCGGTCTAGCACCGTCTTGTTGGTCGCAGCATTCAAAGCCATCTTGCTCACCTGCAACAGAATAAGGCATTAACACACTTACGTAACACAATGGGGAGAGAGCAATGGCCTTGATCTGAGTAGTAACAGGAGGCTGTAGGGTGGCGGAAGGATCTTATGTATGCCAGTCAGTGTGTCTATCTCTCTCTCTCTCTCTCTCTGTCAATGTAGGTGACGGACGAATCATTTGTCACACTCACCTGACGAGGATCCTGTAGTCCACTGAAGGGAAGTTGTTAAGTATGCTGTAGGTTATCTGAGAGCCGTGTCTACGCCCATTGAATACGACCAGCGATCTATACCTCAACGGGCCACTCGCGCTCTTTATATTCTGCTTGTGACGTCACCTGCGCACTCGCCATGTTGCGCCTACATGCCAGACGTTACCATCAGACACATTTCCCGCCCGTCACTGTATCTGCTGTCATTTCACGGCTTATCAGCATTCCACGGCGTATTGGTAGCCTACTCACTCATATAAGGTGGTTTTGTGACATAATTCGTTTGTTCTGTGTGAATGTTATCGAATGACACGGATTTTCGCGGTTTTTGGTGCTTGTAAACAAAGCGACCACCACCACCGCCACCTCCCTGATGCCTTCCTCTCTCCCTTTCCTCTCTAGCAAGTTTATTTATGTCTATTTTAGGCGCCTCTACGTGAAACAGAGCGGGGTAACGACGTAGGGTAAAGACAGAAGGTTAGTGTAGGTTAGTCTCTGTCACAGTGTAGGCTGGCGTAGGTACAGGGGGAAGGAGGGGGTAGATAAGAGAGATAACCCTAATAATAAAACCTACTGCTCTAAAATATGCCGTATCTCTTGAGAACTTAAAGAGATTAGTGTGTCAACTGTATTTAGGCTTTACCTGTTAATTTGGACTTGGGTGTATGCAGGTGTGTGTGTGTGTGTGTGTGTGTGTGTGTGTGTGTGTGTGTGTGTTAGTGGGTGGAAGACAGAAATTAACACAAGATCAGGGTGGGATAGCGGTCTCTCTCTCTCTCTCTCTCTCTCTCTCTCTTTCTTCTCTCACTGTTCTTTTCTCACCGCAGGTAGGAGTTTTCCATTGGCTCCGTCATCTTACCTCGTCCTCTCTCTCTCTCCTCTCTCTCTCTCTCTCTCTCTCTCTCTCTCTCTCTCTCTCTCTCTCTCCTCTCTCTCTCTCTCTCTCTCTCTCTCTCTCTCTCTCTCTCTCTCTCTCAGCGCTCCACAGTTGGTTTATAAATTTTTTCACGCTCCTGTTTTTTTCCCTCGCTTGGTTAACTTTTGCCCAAGGAGTAAAAGGAAATAAAGTTTTAGTGGTGATAGGGTAAAACGAATGCGTCAATGTTTGTTATTTTGTGCAGACGTATATTTCAGTGATTATTATTATTATTATTATTATTATTATTATTATTATTATTAGTATAGTAGTAGTAGTAGTAGTAGTACCGTAGATAACAGTTAAGTCGCCAGGACAAGTTTTTTTTCTGTTTACAGACGTGTGGTGGCGTTAATAGTTACATTTCTACATCCATGATTTCAGGACAGTTAGAAGGGGCTATCTGGAGAGTCTGTGTCATTTTGTGTCTTCATCTGTGTCATAGTAGGGCTATAAATGAACAAATGACAAAAATATCTACAAAGTGGCTACCAACAGTCAAGTCGCCATCTAGTGTTTATTTACTGAGTGTCGTACCGCTGTCGTCGTCGCCCGAAAAAAAACCGCGTAGTGAAATTGTAAACCGTCTATACTTGCAGCTACAAAGCATAAAACAACGCTGAAACAGGGTAGATTATACAGTCATGATATAAACTACTGTGTATCATCTTCAGTGGCACATAAAAATCAGTAGTAATGCTATAATTCGTAATATTTGGCGGCTGGCGACATGACTGTAAGTGGCGACTTTACTGTTATCTACGGTAGTAGTAGTAGTAGGTAGTAGTAATAGCGTTTATAGTAGTAAAAGTAGTTGTAATAGTAGTAGTGGGTGCTGTTGTTATTCTTTTTTATTGTTATTACCTACAGCGAATAATACTTTCTTTTATTACATGTATATATTATCTGTAATACATTTGCTTTAGTAGTTTTTAAGTTCATTTGCTTATGTTTATATAATAGTAATGAATTTTTTTACTGTATGCTGTCAGGTAAAAAAAAATTCTTATTATTATTACCACCATTTTCATCATCATCATCATCATCATGGGATTGCTAACATCTATATGGGTTACTATTGATATGACCTTGAGCCTTGTTTTCCTGCTCCCATACCTCCCCCCCTACCCCCCTACCCCTCTCTCTCTCTCTCTCTCTCTCTCTCCTCTCTTCTCTTCTCTCTCTCTCTTCTCTCTCTCTCTCTCTCTCTCTCTCTCTCTCTCTCTCTCTCTTCTCTCCTCTCTCTCTCTCTTTCTCTCTTCTCTCTCTCTCTCTCTCTCTCCCTCTCTCTCTCTCTCTCTCTCCTC